>JAJMFW010000023.1:0-171197 GCA_030574975.1 Teunomyces atbi | reverse complement strand
TATTGAGTATTGCAAGAACTTTGCCAATATTAATGCATTCGTCAAATAACCCGGTGCATGTAGTCATTGGTGAGGTATGTTTTTTGTCGTTGGTACTTTGATTTTGGTTGCGATATTTGATAATATTAGTAATTTATAATTGAAGCAATTGAAGTTATATTATACAAGAGGTATTGTGTTGTGTTTAACCTTGTTTTTTCGTTTGAACGAAAGTTGATATCTGGCTTATCAGTTTAGACAGTCATACATTTGGTAAAGGTCAGACCTTGCTAGGAATTATTGATTCAACTTATTTTTATTATACATACACATTTGTATTGAACAACAGGTATAGAAGATTTATACGAAACTCTAATGACGTCATAGAATATACAATATATCAACATTTAGTAATGGTGCTCGTATTGTTGGAATTAATGGAATCAAATGTTGGAATTAATGGAATCAAACATGATTATAATTCAAGTGTTAATCCAAGAAGTCTAGATCATAGTGATTACGTCAGTGGTTATAAGCAGACTTAAGTCTAGATGCTAATGCAGAAATCTAGAGCAAAGATGATTACTCACTGTATGTAATCAATACGTGAATCTAGATGGTAAAATTAAGAAATCCAGATTGTGATGGCTATGCAGAATCAGATGAGCAGTTGGTGTATTTAAGGATGTACAAATCACTACAGTGGTATTCTAGTTGAAGAAAGTTATTCATATTTACTTAGATATAATCATAATACAAGTTCAATATGACAGAAAACAGAGATTACTTTAAAGACTTCGAGAGCTTAGTTCAACACGTATATGATAAAATCAAACGACTGTTCAGGTCAAGTTATTATTATGTCCTCAAGATGAAATACTTTCTGTATATTTCTTCGTGCGAATCTTTGGGGCAGTTTTCCAAGCATTATTTCTATCTCTCGTATCCGAATGTTGCCTTTCAATAACATGTATCATGATCCGTGTTTTTTTTTGGAAAGAATACTGCAGAATTCACAATAGTAATACATGCGTTCTAAAAGACTTCATTAGTTAATAGTCAGACAGTCCTGACTTTATAGAATTGGGGATATTGAGTTGTATTGTAAATTAGGAAGGTGCTACTACACGACGTAGCTCAATAACTGTATCACTCATATCTAGAGTAAATAACCAGAAAGATTGGATTCCTAAGATAATTCCCATCTAGATTTAGGAATGAACCCATCGTATTTTTCTGCAAGCGAACTTGCTTTTATTTTTCAGTATGTTTGATGTCAAGTTATTAGAGAGAAAAAAGTTAGATGAGAAGACTATCCTATAAATAACTCTAGGTAGCTTGGAACAAAGAGTAACTCTGTTATGTTATCTATTGTGAACATAACATTCTGCAACATCAAAAAAGACCATTCTTTCAAATTCAGAACTGAATTTGACAAGTTGAGCAAAAATACTGGAGAAGGTGAATTTATAGATGACAATCCGTTTTGTTGAAAAAGTAAAAAAGTTTGTTGTTTTCTTTTGGTAACAATTTTATATTTGATAAAAAAAATCTCACCCGTAACTTAAGTAGAAATTTTAAGTTATAAACTGTATGCATGGCTGTTCACGTATCCCATGCCGTAGTTTTAGTACCTTGCCAAGCAGTAAGTGATCATTGTTGAAGAATTTATTTTCTTTTTAATTAAAAATATTAGTCGAGGGTTGGTCTGGATACTCTTCTTATATCAAATCCTTTTTACTCACTGCAACAAGTGTTAAGAAAATTACTTCTTTTAAGAGGTATAGCCATATTTTGTTAGATGAATTGAAATAAACAGTCTTGCTAAACCAACTACATAGATCCATGTATTGGAAATTAAGGCAATTGTACACTTTGAGGAGTAAAAAATTGAAGACTTCCATGACTTTATTTTTAGCATGTTGTTAGTATGATACATATATTTGATCAACTTTGCATTGCTTAGGAAAGGAATATCGTATGTTAAAAAGGAAACATTATTACCACATAGGTAGCTTACTTACTACCCTATATTAGAATTGACCAGAATAAAAAATAAGAAAAATTCCATTAGCCATTAGGTAGATTCTATTCTTTCTCAATTAATTACTGTCTAACTTTTTGTAAAAGGTAAAAGTTTTGTCTAGATACTTAAATTGTCTTATTTTTGACTTGTATTGATGGATGGTTTAATTTTTAACCATTTAAGGGAGTAACTGTTTCTATATTAAAACCAAAACCAGAGCAAGTAACTAAAATGATGACAATGCATTTTCAATTTTTGTTATTCATTGGCAAGATTAGATGTTGTAAATCTGTGGAAGAATTGCAATATCAACCACCTATTGCAGCATACTATAAAAGTTGAGTTTCTAGGCATTTGAGAAAACATGAGTAATTGAATCAATCAAACCTTACTTATGTTCCTAGTCTTGAATGTGTTCTGTAGTAACTTCAAATCTAGCGGACACTCTTAAAAATAGTCAAGAATAAAGTCGAGTGTAGATATTTCCTAGAACTGCACTGGCTTAAGTAGAATTATTTATTGTTACTGTCCAAGTTTTAGTTTTTTTCGCATTGGTTTTATCAAAAGCTTAATGAGTCAATGAGTAACCATATATAAAACAAATTAAGTTTAGGTATTAAGGTATTTACTTTTCTAATTCCCATTCCTCCACAGTGCGTCATTATATACCCTTATTGTTCTTTTAGTTTTGCTTTCTCTAGCAGGTCATAATTTATGTATGTGGTTTTTTATTTGCTTCTAGTGGTATTGCCGATCATACAACCTGAATCATAATTTACTTTTAAAGATAACTATATATAGGTTTTAATTAATATGTTAAAAATGCTGGAATTAATCAAAGATTTATTAAGTTTCTAAACTTGAAAATATTTCAATTTTCAAGTTACAAATTAAATTAACAGGTTGTATTTCATTTTAAATACCGATAAGGCTTGTAATATTGAGAAAGATAAAAAGTAATTTCTGAAATGTTCTTAGAGACTTGCTACACAACGTGATCTGGAGTTGTGGTTTACTAAAAGAGGAACCAAATTTGTATTTAGATTTGTCATTATTGGATGTTAAATAAAATAGGACAATTCAAAACGGAACATTTTGCGCACTTCATTTTTCTCCTCTTTCATAATTCTAATCACTGAAACAACGATCATTTTTATAGCATTTCTAAACAATTTGAAACAGTATGTGTAATAATCTTTGGATACTAAATTTTTGGTAGACATTGTCAACTCAATCCAGTCATTGGATATACAAAGCAATCATATTTATCATTATATATTGGTAAATTTGCTATGTATATACACTTGAGTGTTGGTTTATGGACACGAATAATAAAACTACTCTCTTAAATGCCCTGTAATTATCATCAGAAAAAATATCAGGGAATTTGGCGGTAATTGATTGTATATTTGGAATTATTTAAGATTCAAGATGTGCTTAGACAAATTTAACCCTAAGAATAATTGTACAATTTTTTTTGCTCGGTATCATCTTAATCTGATGAGCTTTTCCTTCCGTTTTCACTTGGGTGTTTCGGACAACTTAACATAGAATAAAAACCGGACTCTAATATCCAGTAAACATGACAGTTTTTTTTTAATCATGTTCACGTTAAGAGTATTAGTATAGAGGGGAAATTTTCTCTTTGGTCAGGAACTTTCTTTTCAATACTTTAAGCCCTTCGGAAGAACTGTACTTTCGGCAAGTAAGCTAGAAAAAATATTTCTCAATTAGGATCATCCGTGTGGGGTAAGGGTCTACTGAAAAAAATAAACACAATTATCTCCACAAGAGAATTCAAAACCTTAATTAATATGTCCAAGGGTCCCTAACACAGATATAGTTGCTCAGGTCGAGTAATTGACGAATTCAATTCAAAATATAAAAGAAAGTTAATTTCTAAGGTAGTTTTGATAACTTTAAGAAATTAACGTACCATGTCCCATACACATGTACCATCGCACCACAATGGATTAGTTGAAAGCACCTCCTCTGTTTCATCTGGTACGGAGAAGGTGAGAGATGTTTCTGATCATGACTCAATTCATTCCAAGCTACATGAATCGCGTGACGGCGAAAGAGGTAATATATTAGCGCAATATTCAGAAGACCAAGTCATGCAAATGGGCCGTAACTATGCTATCAAGCATGGATTGGACCCTGATTTGTTTGCCAGGGCCGCGGCTGTGGCGCGTGCCCCAAATGATTTTAATTCTATGCCTTTTGTTACTGAGGAGGAAAAGATTGGATTAAATCTTGAAGTAACAAGTAGATGGCATATTCCAAGAAAACTTATAGGTGTTATTGCATTAGGCTCCATGGCAGCAGCAGTTCAAGGGATGGATGAATC
Source organism: Teunomyces atbi (assembly GCA_030574975.1). Taxonomy (NCBI): domain Eukaryota; kingdom Fungi; phylum Ascomycota; class Pichiomycetes; order Serinales; family Debaryomycetaceae; genus Teunomyces; species Teunomyces atbi. Next base: position 166,842 of record JAJMFW010000023.1, on the reverse strand, counting down.
TGTTATCAATGGGGCTACCTTATTTTATCCAAAAGCATTTGGTGTGGACAAAATGAAAAATGCAGATTTAATCGAAGGTTTGGTAAATGGATCTCCTTATCTTTGTTGTGGGGTTATTGCTTGTTGGTTATCACACCCTTTTAATAAGCGATTCGGACGTAAGTGGACAATTTTTATTACTTGTTTTATCTCGGCTATTACTTGTTTTTGGCAGGGTTTTGTAAACAATTGGTATCATTTATTCATTGCTCGATTTTTTTTGGGATTCGGCGTTGGTATCAAATCTGCAACTGTTCCTGCCTATGCTGCTGAATGCACGCCACCTCGTATCAGAGGTTCCTTGGTTATGATGTGGCAATTTTTCACAGCAGTTGGTATTATGTTTGGTTATGTCTCCTCGCTTGCATTCTACTATGTTCCACACAAGAGCTTTGGAACAGGGTTGAATTGGAGACTCATGTTAGGATCGGCCTGTATTCCTGCAATAATTGTTTTAGTTCAAGTCCCATTTGTTCCTGAGTCTCCTCGTTGGTTAATGGGAAACGATCGTCATGTTGAAGCTTTTGAAACGTTACAACAGTTGCGTCATGAGCAGATAGCTGCCGCTAGAGATTGTTTTTATCAATATGTTCTTTTGAAAGAAGAAAGTTCTTATATTGGAATTCCATTTTACAGGAGAGTTATTGAAATGTTTACTATTAGAAGAAACAGGAATGCTGCGATAGGGTCCTGGATTGTGATGTTCATGCAGCAGTTCTGTGGTATAAACGTTATTGCCTACTATTCATCGTCAATCTTTATTGAATCTGGGTTTACAGAGATCGATGCAATGTTAGCTTCGTGGGGTTTTGGAATGATTAACTTCATTTTTGCTATTCCAGCTTTCTTTACTATTGACAAATTTGGCCGTCGACTTTTGCTACTTGTTACCTTTCCCTTAATGGCAATCTTTTTGTTGGTAACTGGTTTCGGATTTTTGATTCACAAGGACGGTGATCCAAATGGCCGGCTTGCCATGATTGCAACTGGGATTTATTTATTCTCGTGTGTTTACTCGACAGGTGAAGGGCCTGTTCCATTTACTTACTCCGCTGAAGCCTTTCCCTTATATATCAGAGATATTGGGATGTCTTGGGCGACTGCCACTTGTTGGTTCTTCAATTTTATTTTAGCATTTACATGGCCCCGTCTTATGAATGCTTTCACTAGTACAGGGGCATTTGGATTTTACGCTGCCTGGAATGTTGTTGGATTCTTCTTGGTTCTTTGGTTCCTCCCAGAAACCAAAGGATTAACATTGGAAGAATTAGACGAAGTCTTTGCGGTTTCAGCAATTCAGCATGCCAAGTACCAGACTGTTAGCTTGTGGAATGGAATTCAAAGGGTAATCTTGCGCAGAAAAGTGGAACCATTACCTCCTTTGTACCAACACGAAAGAATGGCAGTTACTAATCTGGAATGGAATGAGAAACCAGAAGCCTCCCATATTGAGTAATAATTCTATTATCACCTACTATCTTTGGTTTTACTAAAGTAAGAATTTAATTTACTATTTAGGTATCTATATGTTTTAATGTGTTATGTTTATGATGTTGAGGATTAAGTGCACTGGTATCTTCGCTTTTTGAGGTCACGTTTAAATAAACTGGAGTTGAAATCATTGGATCTGTTTGCCAAAAGCGTGATTTGCACAAAATAACTGAGGGCGCAATTGCAAATACGATTTATTCGTAATTAATTTGACCTAAAATGTTCTGGCGTCATGTGAGGTGAAACTACACTAAGTAGAGAAATGAAATATTTGTGTTCCGTGCTGCTTTATCTCAATTTTGCAACACAATCACGTTTCTTTTTTGAGCTAATCTTTCCCCTCTCAAAACAATACTCTTTCAGGGGTTTTCTCCGTGATAACGCCGAGAAGACAATAGGGAACATCTTTCCCCTCGGCATTATTTCAAGGTTATACATCTCTACATACATTTCGCTGGAAAATTCTAGAAATCATGAGTGTATTAATGAGTTTTATAATTGATACGTTCATGATGTCATGCTGTACAGTAAATGATACTATCCCATTGAATTTAATGACATAGAAAACAATTTAGTGATACTTTTGAAAGTTATGAAACGTTTGTGTTCAGCTTTTAGTAAGTATATCGTTCAACTTGTAAGTTTAGTTTAATGTCCCCGATTTGTATGATCTATGAAATTCAATAATTTCGGCAATCATTTCTTAAAATTTTAGATTTTTTGAGTTTTTATTGTTGAAATTTCAACTCTAAAACATTTTTTGATTGTTCTTCTTCAATAATTTACTTAAACAGACTTCTATTTGTTGATCATTAATTCCTTTTAGCAGCCATGGAACATGCTCCTTAATGTATAGACAGCAAATGTTTCAGGTTTGTCTTGAATGGGACAATTTCCAACATTTATTACAGGTACTCAAAAAAAACACCAAATGATCCTGTCTTACAAAATAAACTTTACATCCCCTAATTTATTAGAACCATACTTATTATAACATCCAAGAACTAAGCAATTTTAGTCTTCTGTAATTTCTTAGAGGTCCAGTCATCCCAAAGGCAAAATCTTTATAATGCCAGAATCCGTATAGGATACTCATATAAAAGATACAGTACACCAAGCCCCTGACATAGTGAGGCAATTTTCTGTATATCACTGCTTCCACGACAAATCCACTAACAAAAATAGCAAAGTATTGGGCTGGCACATAATGATGTAAATATGTCACACGTCCCATCAAGATAAATGGAATATAATGTAAAAACCATCCAATAAAAGGAAGCATTCCTTGAACAAGAAAATCATTCCATTTGCTTTCGGTAATTTGAATCTTTTGTCTTTGCCACCTGAAAGAAGCAACAAGAACGTATAATAGGAAAACAACCAAACTGAAACTTGAAAACCAACTAATAAAAGGATGTCCCATCAAGAAGAATCTGACATCATCGGAGCTCCAGCCACACATTCTCAATCCACTGTGTAGAATGGGCCATTCCCACCACTCAGAACTAAGTCTATCAAACTTATCTGGATCCGGGATCAAGGCATTATTAGATGCCATCATACCATAGTTCATCAAAATAAATTCTTTCCAAAATATTGGCTCTGGAGCAACATACGGCTCCAAAGGAGCATCTAATTGATCGTTCACATGATCTTCAACATTCCACCACGAACTCTTGTCTTTGGCAAGGAAAGGATACTTACAGACAACTTCTCCCTGTCCATAGCCCCATGATGGATATGCAGCACCGGTTGTGGCCAAATAGCACAGTAAAACTTTATGTCTGAGTCGAAAATTTGTTGAGATAGGATGAATTTCATCAGGTGATTCATTTTGAAAGGCGGAGGAAGGCGAGGTTTCATGATTTTGAATCTCCACTACCCATTCATCTTTTAAATCCGATCCATCTAGACTTGCATAACATGAAACCTCAAAGTTACTATCAGAAACAGAAGCAGCAATAGAATGGGAATGAAGGAGGCATCCTGTATTTTTGTGGATCAATCTAACTGTATCACCATCTTTAATTAGCCTCTTCAAGGTATATGTATCATTCTCTGCAGGCTCAATAGTCGCAAATTCATTTCTCATACCAGCATCCAAGTCAAATTCAATTAAAAATTCATTGTTTTCATCTTTAAAACCATAAGTTGTAATCTGCTGTTGCTGAGACCCCTCGGGATATGCATGTGGATGTGAATGCAATAAATTAGGAGAGAGTCCTTGTGACCTTAATGTAACCAAAGACCCGTATGCAACAGACCTTGGACCATTTGGGATAGTGTTTCCTTCTAAGCTTGCTTGTAAAAGAGTTGAAATAGAACCATCACCAGGACCAGATCGACTCAATACCATAAAATGAATTTTGAAACAGAAGGCATAAATAAGGAAGGGAACAATAATAAGGGCCAAGATTCGGGATAACCAATGAGAAACGTAGCTCCTAAAGCTAATATTTGACCTTGAAAGTAATTGAAATGATTTGAGATATAAATCGTAGACAACATAAAGACCAATTAATGCTGTAACGAATAAACCAACCCACTTTACCGAGCAGACACATCCAATTGATATTCCAGTAAAAAGTAACCACAGAATTCCCTTCAAGGAATTCAACGAATTTTTGGTATTAAAATTGTGGACTTTCACGAGACAATAGTAGCTTAGAACTGTAAAAAACAAAAGCATTGAGTCAAGTAGAATAAACTTGGAAAGTGTTAAAGAAATCATCTCAAATATTACCATTAATGAAATAAACCAGACGGTTGGTTGACTAAAACCCAAAGATATGGCTGTTTTGTATGCAAGTGGAGTACATAGAATACCAAACAAACAATTGAAACATCTCATATAAACGTAATTACAGTCATCAGGATATTTGCTTCCACTTTCGAATTCAAAGGTACCATTGTAATTGGCCAAGTAGCCAGAAAGTCCGACCAATAATTTGCCTAATGGGGGATGAACATCGAAGTAGAATTCGTGCTGTAAATAGTGAGATCCAAATTTTCCAAAATGTGCTTCATCCCAAACAACCCGATCTGATGCATCAATATTGTAGAGTCTCACAAATGCAGATAAGGTCGTAAGCAATACTGGAGCGATGAAATTCAGAAAGGTATTCGGTTTCAAAACAGAATATTCGTGCTTAATGGTTAGCGATTCTGTCTTTGAGATGATTTCTTTGATTTCTTCGTCAACATCTTCTGCTCGAATAGGAATTGATGTTTTATTAGGTTTCCTATTTCTTAGGATCGACGAGTTGCTTGTTGACATCCTAACGCACCAACGTCAGAAACAGATTCCGTCTCGTCTCAAAACAAAAGTTTGATGGCATATCTGCCTGTCTCGGAATTGTAAATCACATGTCAGCCTGCATAATATATATAAAATCTGTTCAGATCCAAATATGAGTGTTTACATCCCCTGATTGAACCGTCTCTCCACAACAAATCTCCACTGAGCATCTAGCCCATGCGTTCTGTTTTAACATTGCGCAATTGATCCCAATACTTTTGTTTTCTGAACACAGGAACTGAATCTGTCAACTTTTCCAAAGAAGCTACTATAGTACCTGCATTTTTCAATGACAAGTGCTAGAGGTATTATCTGTCCATAATGCATTATAAAGAAGAGCTTCAGACCATTCAGTTTGCAATATTCCTTTTAAAGTGAAATGGTTAGTTTATGACTGAAGATTTTAACAGTTTACTTCCTTTAAGCGGTTTGATGGAGAATCCGATGACTAAATAAAGAGAAAGAGAATCGGCTGCTTAGACCTTTCTTAGCTACATTATCCATGGTTTGCGTAAGTTAAACCAGAATATAAATCTTAAAAAACTACGGGAGCAATCGATTCATTCCTTTGAATCAAGACCAAACCCCGGGGGCTCAATCAAAAGGTTGAAAATGATACCAGAAAACTAAACCATAGCATTATCTTGCGCAGGGTTATCTACAAAAAGGAAGTAGCAAGTGTATTGGCACTCCAATATACATAAATGGAAGAGAGTAATCAATCCCTACTTCAATACAACCATCCAAAATCATTAAGAAAACCCCGAAGACAATTTAATTTTAGAAATCATTTAAGGTAAAAAGAAAGACAGAGATGAAATTAATCATATGTCTTAAGGATTTCCATGAGAAAGAGACATATTTACAGTATTCAAATATATGTCAATATATTAAATCCAATCAATAATCCTATAATTTAAATAATTTTCGAAGAAATAAATCATCACTTCCATTCAAAAGAAGAGACGTATAACAGTTGAAATCAGAATTTTTAACTTAATTCTAATTTCTTTCTCAAAACAGATAAACGGTTTCCAATACTGATAATAAATTTCTCAATCATTGCTCTATCCTCAGTATCCAAGCGATCTTGATCTGAATTATTAGTATTATCATCATCTAACAAGGCTTCAAGCATCCATATTGAAGTGCTATAAGCCAACTCACAACCCTTCAAATCCTCTTTCACGAGTTCATTCACTGCAGCATTTCGTGACATTTCTAAAGCTCTATCAAAAATAAGTTTTTCAGCTACAACTTTGCTTGTAGTAATGTGTGAGGCTTCTAATTTGGGAAGAGGATCAGAATCATCTCCAAAAGATTGAAAGTTTTCATATTTGGACAAAAAATTCTTAGCTTCCTCCAATCTTAATCTAACAAACTCTGCCTTCTCCAACGCTTCATTGAACTTTTCGCGAATCCACTGCACCAATTCATTGATTCTGATTGAGATGTTTGCACTAGAGTCACTTTTAACGTTTTGTGCAACCACAGATTGATTTTCAAGCTGAGAATACCACCAGTCACTTGCAACTTCCATTCCATTAGCCAACAATGAAAGAGTCTTAACATATAGAACAACACCCTCCTCACTTATGGATTTGATTATTTTAGGGGGTAGCAAATCATTTTGGTAATATGCATCCTCATCCATTCCTTCTGTAGAAGGAGGGCTCGGAATTAATTGGCTAAATTTGACATCAGCAAACAAATTGATAGCATGAGCTTTTGTCGCAATAGATTCTAAACAACTCAAAACTTGTTCGTCTGTCGTCTTTTCTGTTTGATGGTACTCAGGGTACGCGTGTAAAGTTGCCGAAGTTGGAATGTTCATTTTCTGCAACAATAGATTATTTGCAAAATTAGAACCAAACACTGGATTACCACTACCTTCCACGATTGATTGACCAGCTTTTTCAGGTGTATGATTTGCTGCTAGATTAGTACCAAATAGTCTATGCGAGGCCAATCCTATGGCTTTACTCAAAGCACTACTAGGATTGATTGAAATGGAGACTCTTTTTTCAGCTGTATTTGGTCCCTTCTGGCTACTGGCAGAATTCGATCTCAGTGAAAACCTTCGATTTGCAATAATATTACGATCTCCAATATTCCCAGAAGTAGACAGAGAACGACGCAGAATTATTGCAGATGCACCAGCTCCAGCATTTGCTAGTTCATCTGCAATTGCATTAACTTCCACTGCTCTCTTTTCGACAACAACGTAGTCTTTTTCCAATATTATGTCTTCCCTGTTTCTGATTATGGGTTTTTTGACATCTTTTGAGATCTTGTCCTGATAATTTTCAGGTGATGCATCCGGTATTGGACTGCTTTTGTCGATAATTTTTTTGATTTCTTCATCCCTATTGAAACTTGCAGAATCGTGATTTGTCGAATGAATCGCACCAGTTTTTGGGGAGTAGATAGGTGTCAACAAATTCTCACCTTGAATCTGTGTGATCGGTTTTATAGGGGGAAATTGAGACTTTCCAGACTTAATAGGAGAAATATACTCACTGATGAAGAGATTTTCGTCCATATGCGAGGTTTCCAATGGCTTATCAGTCTCTTCCAATTCTTCTATCACCAACTTATCATTAAAGAAATCATTAAAGGAAATTCTTTCCGTTGGATTGTACTTCAAAAGTGATCGAATGAGAGACTTCAAATTTTCTGGGACTTGAGCTGCTGAGGGGAACTTGATTTTATCGTGGGCCTTTTCAATATTTTTCAAAAGTTCAATATGATTACCTGCCTTGAATGGAGGTTTTCCAACAATCATCTCAAACAAAACTGCTCCAACAGACCATAAGTCAGCTTTCGCGTTGTACTTTTCATACCTCAAAATTTCCGGTGCCATATAAAGAGGCGAACCACAGAGAGTTTCTGCCATCGATGTCGAAGGTAAAAACCTTGCAAATCCAAAATCTGCAACCTTCAAGATTGGTAACTCCCACAATCCAACATAATTGCCATCTACAAATTCTTGTTTGGAATGGACAGGTGGACACAACAATAGATTTTGAGGTTTAATATCTCTGTGTACTAAGCTCTTATCTCTCAAAAACTTCAATGCTGAAACAAGTTGTTTGAGGAAATGGATTACTAATGTTTCATTTAACCCATGAGAACCCTCTGGTGAAGGATATCTTTCCAACAAAGAGGAGATGACAGGATGCATTTTTGTTAGTTGATTCCTTTTTCTGATAAAATATGATAAATCACCCATGGAGCAATAGTCCATAATTAAATGAAAATGAGATGATGTTTGGCTGTAGTCGAGCAAAGCTACAATATGGGGGTGTTTCATGCTCTTTAAAATCGAGACCTCTATTTCCAAGTTCTCAATAAGCTTCTTTGATTTTAACTTCGATCTGACAACAGATTTAATTGCAACCGTTTGATTGTGTTTGCTATTGATACACTTGTAAACAGTGGCAAAAGATCCCTTGCCAATTTCAGCACCAACAGTATAAATACCGATGCTCTCAACATGACTCTGTGACTGAGTACTCCTTGGTTCTTGAGTGGAAGACATTTTTAAGCTTCAAACACGTTTGATTCTCCAATTATTCTAATTTAAGAACCAGAAGTAGTAGAAAGACAGTGGCACAACCTAGTGTAATCTGTAGTGATTTCTAGTCTGAGATATAGGGAGGCTGTGTTTAGGAAGGCGCGACTTTCTCCCAATTCTTATACTGACTTTGGGAGCACACACGGGTCGTTAAAGATCCGACCGCTAAACCGATCGAATGATTAAAGAATTCGTTAACTTGTAGATACTCGGGGTTGATCTACTATTCCTCAGTGTGATAATTGTGGCTATAGCCGGAAGTGAGTTTCAAAGGATGAAACTAAACAACAGAAATATTGTTTGATACTTCATACAAGAGACACAACTGAATAGAAGAATTTCCTCTCAAATTGTGAATAGTAGTAGGTATCAAGTGTGACTCAAAAAAAAGTGTGATTCATCATTCCTTATCACCTACATCTCTACGTTACGCACATTCGCAAAACAACAATCCTGCACTTAAGAGTTTGCCCCCAAATATTAGTAGAATTGCAGGGGCAAATTTTAAACTACATGCTACCTGGCGTAGTCATGACAGTAATACATTCTTAATAACTACAGTATACACATGTATCACTCGTATTGAAATATACCATATTTTAATTAATTTACGAAGAAACTTACCTAATTGTGAAGCAAATACATGAACAGCAAGGTTGTTGCGTCATTCCTGTATACAATCGCATATTTTGGCTGTGTCAAACTTGTTAGTGTTTCTAATTCATAAGAAAGGAGTACACTAGATTCGTCGTTAAGGAATTGAACAAATAATGTTCGAATCGTTGGTTGCAAATATATTGAACCGAGTTTTAGGTTCGTATATTGAAGACTTTGACCCCAAACATTTGAATATTGGAATTTGGAGTGGAGATGTCAAGCTAAAGAACTTAAGATTAAAGACAGAGGCCCTCGATAAGTTCAAATTACCGCTTAACGTCAAATTTGGGCACTTAGGTGAATTGACTTTACAAATTCCATGGTCAAACTTGAAATCAAAACCTGTTAAGGTGATAATTGAGGATGTATATTTGTTGGCGTCTCCAATTATATTGGAAGACTACGATCCCGAAGAAGAAAAGAAAAGAGATCTTCAAGTGAAGAAAGAAAAACTCGAAAATTTGGAGACAATTCAAAGTGCATCAGCACAGAACCAGCAAATTTCTTCTGATTTGTCTAATGAGTCTTTCACAGAGTCGCTAGTAACGAAGATCGTGGACAATTTGCAGGTGGTCATAAAGAACATCCATATAAGATATGAAGATGACACTGTGTTAACCGAGTATCCATATTCAATTGGAATCCAATTACATGAATTGTCTGCCGTATCTACCGACGAATCTTGGATTGCAGGCTTCATAACATTTACTCAAAAATATTCAAGAAAGTTATTAACCTTAAAAAACTTGAGCTGCTATATGAATACCACATCAACGAGTATTTACTCAGATGACCATGACGCAATATTAAAAGCTTTCAAAGATTCGATAACTACAGACAGCAAATTTCTGCATGGTCTACAATACTTGTTAAAGCCAGTCTCAGGTAATGGTAAGGTCACAGTTCATAAGCCAGGAACCACAGAAGAAGCCCCTCATATTAAGGCCGAGTTATTTTTTGAAGAATTTGGTTTAAAATTAGATTCTCAACAGTATAGAACTCTATTGTGGACGGCATCGAAATTCCATTGGTACATCAAAACACAAAAGTTTAGAAAATTCCGCCCAAATGTCACAGTCCTGGAAGACCCTAGGCAATGGCTCAAATATGCTGCAAAATCAATCTTGAGTGAGATTCATGAACGGAATTACAAGTGGAGTTGGGCGTATTTTGAAAAAAGAAGAGATCAAAGAAAAGCTTACATCAAATATTGGAAAGCTAAACTATTGGGTAAAATCACTACCCAGGAGCAGGATAATCTCGAGCAATTAGAAGTTGAGTTGCCATTTGAAGATATCAAATTCTATCGATCGTTAACAAGAAGAGAGATAAGGATTGAGAATGCTACAATTTTGTCGTCTATTCCTTCTACCGTTTCCAAAGTAGCCGAGAATGGAAAAAATGGATGGTTTTCTTATCTATGGAGTAACAATCTGAACGAAATAGATTCTACTCTGGATGAATCTAATACAGAAAAGTTAGATTTGCTGCTTTCAGAGGATCAACGTAAAGCATTATACGAAGCTATCGACTATAACGAAAACCAAGATATTTCAGATTCAATTGATATCCCAAGAGATAGAGTTAAGTTTGAGATACTGACTTCTTTACAGAAAGGTGGGATAAGTATAAAGAGGACAAATGACCCATCAAATCTTGCTGAAATTATTTTTGAAGGATGTACAGCACAATTTTATCAAAGATCTGACTCTTTTTTGACTAAGTTTGAATTGCAGGAATTCCGGGTTGAAGATGGAACAGGAACTACACTTTACAAACATATCGTTAGTGTGAAACAGTTGCACTCAAATTTCCACCAAGAGAGTACGACATCTTTGGAATCAGATCCCTTTTTCCAGCTTTCTTTTGAAAGCAATCCATTGGATTCCAGTGCAGACTCGGTCATTCTTGGGAAGTTAAAATCTATGACGATTTATTATAATCCTAAGTTTGTCAAATCTGTTACGGATTTCTTTACACCACCTAAGATTCATCTTGATACACTTGGTGCTATTATGAATGCCGCAGAAGTCACAATGGAGGGCATTTCTGAACAGACAAGAATTGGACTTCAATATGCATTAGAGGAACATAAAACCGTTAACATAAAACTTGATCTTCAGGCACCCTTGATTATTTTACCACTTGATCCATCCAGCTTTAAATCTCCAGTTGCAATATTGGATGCGGGTCATATAAGTGTGATAAGCGAGTTAGCTGATAAAGCGAAGATTGAAGAAATCAAAGCGAAAGAAAACTATTCAGAAAAGGACTGGGATGATCTTAATACGTTGATGTATGATAAGTTCAGTCTTCATTTACAAGATGCTCAATTCTTAGTTGGACCTGACTTTAAGTCAACAATGGAACAGCTACATATTGAGGATTCAGAAAGATCGGCGTTAATTTTAGATAAGTTAAACTTCCGATTGATGGTGGGCCTTTCAATTCTCCCCGAAGCATACAACTTAGCAAAGTTCAAGATTGGAGGAGATGTTCCAGCTGTTAACATTGCTTTGAATGATTTCCAGTATAAAACAATAATGAAAATAATCGACGTTGCAATTCCTTCTTTTGAAAATGAAGATATCGATACTTCCAGCGTTTTTGATGCATATGGAATAAGTAACAACGATGAATTAGATATTCTTGAGAACTCTGTTGATGACGTGAAATCTTTAGTGGGAGAAAATGCCAAAGATAATGATTCAAAGGATAAACTTCAAGAAAAGATCAATAAGCAGCATACATTTGAATTCGATTTGGTTGTGAGGTTGGTTAATATTTCACTTTCTAGATGTATGGATGGTATTACTTTGCAAACAGAACCTCTTGTGGATTTAGTTGGAGAATACTTGGATTTGCAATTCTACAAGACCGCAAACAATATGCATTTAGATTTTTCTTTGACTGACATTAATCTTATTGATCATATCGAAAGATCTGGAATGAAGGAATTCGAAAAGTTAGTATCTTCGAATGACTTCACCGGATATGAGGGAGAAGTCGACCAGAAAAAGATATTCAAACTTGACTACACCAGATCATTGAGAAACGTCGAGTTCAACAATAAAGAAATTGAAGTATATGACCAGGATATTATTGTTGATATTGCTACTGTCAAATTTGTCATTTCAAGAAAATCTATCCTCAGTATTCTAAATTTTATTTTAAATACTTTTACTGATCCGAATGCTGAGATAACCCCAGCTGATGAACTTAAGCATAACGGTTATCAGGATGATGAATTAGCTCCACAGAAGATTAATGTTAATCTTAAACTTGATAGCATCATCTTGATTTTTAACGAAGATTCAGTTAAGTTGGCTACCTTACAACTTAGCACCGCGAATATCAAAGCATTGTTATTACCAGAGGAAATGGAAGTGACTGGGGTTTTGGGTGCATTGACATTGCATGATGAAATTAACCAGGGCTCTCCAAGAGACTCCATTTTGCGAAGACTAATCAGTATTGATGGCGATAACCTCGCAGAATTCAAATACAAAACTTTTGATAAGGAAACAAATACTCAGCCTTTCAACTCATTATTTGAATTTAAGACGGGATCTGTGAAGGTTAATTTTGTGGAGAGCTCATTTAACCGAGTATTCGAGTATTTAAATCGTTTCTTGCAAATGAAAGCCATTTATGATCGGGCAAGAGAAGCAGCTATTAATCAAGCAAGCCAGATTGATGATGCCAGCAAGATTAAGTTTGAAATTCTCATTAATACTCCAATTGTTGTGTTTCCCAGATTTGTCGACGGGTTTGACTCAAAATTTGATACGATTACTTTGCATTTGGGGCAGTTATATGCTTCTAATACCTTTATTGAAGAAGAAGGATTATCCAAGAATTTAATCACTGCTGGAATTAGGGACACTCGTCTTTTCTCTGAATTTCATTTTAGAGATGGAATTTTCCAAACATCAGACATTGTGAACGACTTAGATATTTCATTCAACATTGAACATTTGGAAGATTATGTTCCTCAGAAACCAACATTTTTAGTTGTTGGTCGAATGCCCGAAGTATACTTGCACCTAACAGAGATGCAACTTAAATACCTTGTGGAGTTATCGGATGTTATCTCGAAAGCATTTACAGTTACAGATATTGATGGAGATTTAGATGAAATTGAAAAAGACGCTGTAAATGTGAATGCAGCGGTTAGACAAGATAGTCTGGGTGAAGAGTTCAGAGAAGCAGCTCCAACGATTCGAAAAGAAGAGATTTCCAACAATTTACATCAAATTCCCAAGGATCACCCGAAGGTTGCATTATTATTCAATGTTCCAAATATCACTTTATCCATTTACAATAGAACCTATCAAGTTGAAAATTTTGAATCCCTCAGACTTGCATCCTTTTCTTTGTTTGATTTCAGATTGAAATTCGATATGAAGGAGAGTAGTCATTTTGAATCAGACCTTAAAGTTAAGTCATTTGTCGTGAAAGATACTAGAGAAGGAACTGAGAACAAGTTTGCTGAGCTTATACCACCAATAGAAGGCACAGAGGACCAGTTCATTCTTTCAGCAACTACCGATGGACCAGCTGATAATAAGAATACAACTGTTATGTTAACTGTCGATAACCCAAAAATTATAGTAGCCTTGGATTACTTATTTGAACTTCAGGCTTTCTTTGATAAAGGATTCGAGAAGGATTTCTCCATAGCTGATTGTGAGGAAGATGATGATGAGAGTTCAATTGAAAGTAATGGTGAGAATGAATCTTCGAAACCCGATGGTAAGAGTATAACGGATTCTTCGGATTCCATAGTTCGTCTGCATGTTGGATTTTCAATCAACCTCAAGAACCCGACTGCTATATTATTAGAAGATTCAACAAGAGAAGACACCTTAGCTGTTGTGTTCAAGATTGAGCAAGTCCTAATAACAAGTCAGAACATCTTATCTGTGGCGGCTAACAACACCGGAATGTTTATGTCATACATGAACAGCTTCAACAGTACAAATTACAGGATTATTGATGATTTTTCACTCTCATTTGCCCATGACTCTCGAAATTCTACCGCAACACAACTTTTCACTAACGTTCAAGCTTCAATTGATCCTATTTTACTTAGAGTTTCCTTGAGAGATATTAGACTAGCGTTGAAAATATTCAACAACGCAGCATATTTGTACAACAAAGCACATGGGAACCTTACTGAAGGGTCAAACAAAAATGATTATCGATTTTCAGAAGACTTCAAAAAAAGATTATCCCAATATGCCCCTAGCATATTAACGGAAATCTCTACAAAATCAAAACATTCGGCAAAAAATAATGAATATGACCCCATTATTAAAGGAGAAGAGCTTACAGCCAGTATAGGAGGTGTGAGATTTGTTTTGATTGGTGATGTTCACGAATTACCAGTTTTGGATATGAATATCAAGTCATTTGAATTAAGAGCGGCTAATTGGTCAACTGATTTGAGCGCAGAAACTCATATCGAGCAGTTTATCAACGTCTACAACTATTCTAAGTCTACGTGGGAGCCTTTGATAGAGCCATGGCCAATAGCGATATATGTGTCACGAGTCATTAAACCCAGCCCAAACATTGTAATTGATATTATTTCGAGGCAGTTAGCTGAAATTACAGTGTCTTCTAGAACTGTCGCTTTATTATCTCAAATCTCAAATTTAATTACGACTGATGAGAACATCAAGCCCAGGGATCAAGATAATCCCTACAAAATTATAAATGAAACTGGGTTTGATATCGAGGTATGGCCAGATCACGAAGAAAATAGTCAAAGGACAGAAATTAAAAACCACGAACAAATATCATGGACATTTGAGGATTGGAGAGAAATTCGTGAAAATTTGGATACAGATAAAGGAGCTGGAGTTCTTGGTGTGAAGTTGAAGAATTCAAATTATGAGGAAATCCACCAAATTTCAGCAACTGGGGAAGGTGAAGAACTATTTGTTTTATATCCCGCAGTTAAAGGTGTGCATAACAGACTTTCTTGTGAAATCATACTAGGGGAAGATAATGTGAAGACGATTTGGTTACGCTCTACCGTAAAAATTGAAAACCAAGCAGATGTGCCAGTGATAGTTAGACTATTGGGAGATAACGCTGAATCAGAAACCGAAGGGATTATCATTGAGCCAGAAAATTCCAAATCTTTACCAATAGATCACGTCTACCACTGCCAATTACTGATCAAACCATATATTCAAACGCCATACAATTGGTCAGCTGAAAAATTGCATTGGAAGGAACTACTCCAGGAAGGAAAATCAATAAAATGTGAATCCATGAGTACTGATGACAAATCATCATATTATTTTCAAGTGGAAGCAGAGTATGACGCTGATGAACCGTTGGCTTTAATTTATCCTCGTATGAATTTGGTAATATCAGCTCCACTTGAGATAGAAAACTTACTACCCTTCGACTTTGACTATAGGTTGTACGACAAAACCTTGAAAAAGGAGTGGAGTGGAAGTATCACTAAGGGGGTTAAGAGTTATATTCATGTGGTCAGTCTAAACAATTTTCTTCTTTTGAGTGTTGAGCCTAAGAATTGTGGATACTCAAAATCAGAATTTGCAATCATTAATACCAGTGTGAAGAGTAACTTTAGCAGGGAAGATATTATCAACATGCGTCATGATGATGGGTATCATTTAAAACTTAAGATTCACTATCATAGATTGACTGGAAATTCTTCTGCGTTGAAATTGTCGGTGTATTCTCCTTACGTTATTCTTAACAGAACAGGTCAAAATTTGATACTTGGAGAACGAGGAAATGAGATGCATTCAATTGGAAAAGCTTCATTTACACCAATAGTTCCAAATATGTTTTCTTTTGAAAAGGATGGAGATAGACTGAATCGTGCTTTAATTAAACTTTCAGATTCTCCTTGGTCCACCCCTTTGAGTTTGGATGCGATTGGTCAAGCAAGTACGGTTGCAGTACAATTACCCTCTAAACAATTAGAGATGAATGTTGGTGTTTCGATAAAAGAAGGTGAAGGGAAGTATATTCTTTCGAAAGTTATTACTTTTGCTCCTCGCTTTATCATAAACAACACTTTGGAAGAAACTATTCAGATTGTGGAAAATGGATCGACGAAGTATTTCAATGTTGAACCTAATCAATTGGTGCCTTTGTACAAATTGAATCGTATTGAACAAAAGAGTTTGTTACTCAAGTTTGCCCATTCATCAAAAACCTGGTCTTCACCTTTTACTATTAATGATATTGGCCAAATATTCTTAAAAATTCACAGAGAGAACGTTGGTCAAATATTATTAAAGGTAAACATATTACTTGAGAATGCAACTATTTTTATTCAGATTGAAAATGCAAACAATAACTGGCCATTTTCTATTCGGAATTTTAGTGATTCGGAATTTTACATTTATCAAAATGATCCTAACATTAATGAAAATGGAGAAGTCGTAAAACATGACACCCAATACAAACCAATTTACTACAAGATTCCACCGAAAAGCGTCATGCCCTATGCGTATGATTATCCTAATGCAATTATAAAAGAATTGATTATTAGATCACATGGACGTGAGAGAAGTGTTAACCTAGCTGAGATTGGTAATCTTAAACCGTTTAGATTACCTCCTACACCTGAATTGGATCAACAGATTGTAGATCTTAATGTGGTAGCCGATGGTCCTACACAATCTTTGATTATTACAAATTACGATCCATCTCATAGCTTGTATAAGCTCAAGGGATCAAAGCCCGGATCAACTGTTTCAGTGTCTCAGAATTTTGAAACAACTAAGAAGGATGACTATTACACAAAAATTGTCACAAAATTTGAAGGGTTTGGAATTTCACTCATCAACACAAGGTCTCAGGAACTTTGTTACATTACATTGCGTGGTATTGAAATTCGATACAATGAATCAGATTTATATCAAAATTTGAGTGTTAAATTGAAGTGGATTCAAATTGATAATCAGTTGTACGGAGGAATTTTCCCAATAATTTTGTATCCTAGTGTTATTCCTAAGTCTGGAAAGGAGATGAATAATCACCCATCCATTTCTGGGTCTATCTGTAAAGTGAAGGATGACAGTCACGGAGTCATATTCATAAAATACGCTACTATTTTGTTGCAAGAAATGAATATTGAAATTGATGAAGATTTCTTGTTTGCATTGTTAGATTTTGCCAAGCTTCCTGGTGCCAGTTGGAATAAAATGGCAGTTGACAAATTATGTGATGAAGTTCTTGAATTACCTTCTCCCGAAAAGTTATCTGATGCGAGCGACATCTACTTCGAGGCTTTACATTTACAACCTACGCTTACTAACCTATCTTTTGTTCGTACAGAAAGAGTCAATGTGGAGGATAAAACTTCATCTCAGAATACATTAATGTTCTTTTTTAATGTTTTGACCATGGCAATCGGTAACATCAACGAAGCTCCAATAAAATTGAACGCGTTGTTTATTGAGAATATTAGAGTTCCAATCCCTGTTTTGATGGAATCTATACAAACCCATTATGGGCAAACATTTTTCTATCAAGTTCACAAGGTGTTGGGCTCGGCAGATTTTTTGGGTAACCCGGTAGGGTTATTTAATCAACTTTCTTCAGGTGTTCTTGATATTTTCTATGAACCATACCAAGGTTTTATTATTAACGATCGTCCACTGGAATTGGGAATTGGAATTGCAAAGGGAGGATTGAGCTTCATAAAGAAATCAATTTTTGGGTTTTCTGATTCTTTTGCCAAACTTACTGGTTCTATTGCCAAAGGCTTATCTGTTGCTACATTGGATGAAAAATTTCAAGAACGTCGTCGGTTGAAACAAAATCAACGAAGAAACAAACCCAAGCATGCATTATATGGTGTGAGCACAGGAGCTAATTCATTTTATGAAACATTGGCTTCTGGCGTTTCTGGTATCGCGACTGCACCAATAGAGGGCGCAAATAGTGAGGGAGCAGCAGGCTTCTTTAAAGGATTAGGTAGAGGTGTTATTGGGTTACCAACGAAAACCGCGATTGGATTCTTTGATCTAGCATCCAACGTCAGTGAAGGAATACGGAATTCTACTACTGCATTTGATACGGATGGATTGGAGAAAGTGAGGTTACCGCGTTATATTTCCTACGATGGAGTATTGAGACCATTCTCACAAAGAGAGGCACAGGGGCAATTCTGGTTAAATGCATTAGATGGTGGCATTTACTTCAATGAGAAATATATTGCACATTTGTTGTTGTCCGGTGAGGAGATGGCTGTTTTAGTAACTTATAAAATGATTGTGCTTTTTGAGGTCAACACATTGATTTCCAAATGGATTATCAGATTAGAGCAAATCAAATCGATCTCAGTGGAGGCAAAGGGTATAAGTATTGGGTTGAAAAAAAGAGATGGACCGTTCCTTCCTATTCCAGAGAAACCCAACCGAAACTACCTCTACAGCAAAATATCGATTGCGGTCGAAGAATTCAACAAACATTGTCAAGTTTTCCTTTGATAAAATTCCCTTGTTTATACTAATTTTGAATCTAAATTGAAGAAATAATGTAATTAGAGTAAACCTTCCGAATAAAATACATTATCTCCTGAGCCGATCCGTCTTGGTAGAGCTCTGATGAAGTCTACTGGATATTCCTCATTACAGTATTGAAGCTTTAGACTTCCCACCGAAATGAAACCATCCACAGTTTTCACAAGTAGTCTAGAATCTTTTCTTGTATAATCTTCTAATTTGAAGCTTCCTGGAGTGGATAGATTAATTTCACTTTGAACCAATTGAATATCATTCAAAATAACCTTTTGCAACTCTTGAATCCGCTGCTTTTTCTTCACAATATCCACGTACACATAGGTAGTCAATGGACCGAGTGCATCAAACAGCCTCTTGATGTTGATGGAACAATTCTTTTCCCATTTAATCACTTTATGTGTTGGTTTAATTTTTGATGCTAAAGAAAATTCATATTTTGATTCCATTAACCATTTGTTCTTATCCAAGAAGATCTGATGGCCGAGGACATCCACAAGCATTGTGCTTCCAATTTCTCCCAACTTAGATTCCAATTCCAAATAATTATCAGATGGAAGAATAGGTATTTCGTCAGATTGTTTAATTAAAAACCCTTTATCGAATTTGCTTGGGTGTAGTGTTTGAATGGTACAACCTGTTACGGAATCATCATTCAAAAGTGCGTATTGTAAAGGCGATGAACCAGAATATCTAGGTAAAAGGGATGGATGAACGTTGAGACCTCCATATTTACAACTGGAAATAAACCGCTCTGGAATCAACTTTCCGTAAGATACAGCAATGGTGAGATCAAATTCATGATTATCTAATATTTTCACAATCTCCTCAGAGGAATCGGCCCGCAATATGGGTATTTTATGCTGATTACAATACCTTCCTATGGGAAGATCAACAAAAGATTTGGATTTTCTTCCTCGGGACTTAACACTTCTGGTTATAACATGGACTGATTCTATCTTTCGTGGATTATTGATCTTGAAATTTACAACCTTCTCCAATGACAGCACACTAAAATCATCGGAACCAAAAAATGCAACACGAAGTGGCTGTATAGCAGGCGACGTGAAGTATCTTAAGCTTTGTGTTCTCGGTATACGTGTCAACTGGGCACGAACATATTGAAAGTGTAAGTGTATCATTATTTTTCAAATTTGACTTCCACTCTCTGAACAATCGCGGTCAAAAAAGAAAAACAAAAAAAACAAAACACAAACACCAATTAACATCAACTAATCTATGAGCCAGTTTAATCCCAACTCAAATGTACTTGAGCTTGCCAAGTTATTAAAGATTAGAGAAATAGATGAGACAACCCTTCAACTATGTATTAAACTTTTGGATGAAGGAGTCGACCCAAGGGTTCTAGCTCAAAATATCAACAGTATTAGAAACGAAACAAAGGTTTAATGTACAAACAATTAACACACAATTAACAATCAATACGAAGAAATATCCACTTGATCTATTGTGTGAGACATGCATTAATATTATATATAAAGAAAGGGTCAAGAAAACCCACCTTTCTTTTTCCTTTTCTTTCTAGTTTGACTTCCATTAGTTTGAGATGAATTAAAGGCTCGTTGTGAGTTTTTGGAAAAACGGCTTTGGGAAGATAACTGACTGCTAAATGAAAGTTGCGATTCTTGAGTATCACCTATCTGAGATGAATTCTGAGAATACAAATTTAAAGTTTGTGACTCTTGAGTAAGGACACGATGCCGAAGATCCATTGACTTTGTCAGTGGCAACAATTTCACAGTTGGTACCGAGGAAAAGATATCTTCAACAGTGGATTGAGAATCCGACCTTTCAATTCTATCTATTTCGTCCTTTTCTTCCCATTCATCCAAAATCAGTTGAACTTTGTCAGGGGCAGACTTGAGATATTTCTCATATTTCAGTTCATAAAACTCTGTAAGCAGCAATGACTTGGCTTTGATAAGAGATGACCCAATTAAGATTGCCAATTTATTTAATCCTGATTCAAAATTTGCTTGTGATGACAGGTTTTTATCAAAATAGACCCCTTTGAAAAACTCCTTGATATCATCAATATTCTTACTACCCGTTGGAATACTTTCTTTGCTTAACTTGCTGTTCTTCATAAAAGAATGATAGATCAAGCTGGCCATCTGAATTCCCTTTTCGATACAGAATTGATCTAGATGTTCTATCATGTTATCAACTTCAGTGACACTCTCGATATAAGTAGGAATGTTTTGGGCAATATCTAGTAATGAATGATATGACGGATCAATGTTTGAACTTTTGTCATCACTATGCATGATCTTCTGGATCCCCTCTCCAACGGAAAATGCGTAGCTTTGAATGGCTTCGATTTGTAATTCATGTGCCACAGGCTCTTCTTCTTTAATTAAATTGAATAAGTAAGTCTTCTGAGCTTTCGAGTATTCCCGTGTGGTAAAAGCGTTAGGACTTTTATCTTGACCAGAGTGTACATTGTTGGTTGCTTCTGGTAGGTAATTTTTCGCTAATCTTAGGTTTGTTTGTGAATACAACTTGGTCGACAAGCTTAAATCTGTGGAAAGTTCAAATAATACAAAATTTCGTGAAGTTAAATCTGGTTTCAACAGTTCTTGGGTGTAGTCCACTTCACAGAATGCTAGTTGTTTCAAGTCGACATCAATATTTGAACGTCTGATATAGTAAGGATCTTGCAAACTGTAGGGTTTGTTAGATAAATATCCAAAGTGATAGATAAAAATGAGGGGGTTCATTTGAGAATAAATCGTGCAGATGTATGTTTTATCTGCCAAAGATGCGATATGAAGTTTCATGGAAGGATCAGTGTCGTCAAGGAAATGTTTCCAAGATAACATTCTTTCAAAACCTTTTGATAGATCGAACCATATTATTTCTTTTGAAGTTAAAAGAAATGCCTGATCACCAATAGTACGAAAGTCCTGAATCCTTGACCACGTATTTGAAGTGATTAACTTCCTTGAAGTCAAATCTCCCTCAGTAAAGAATTCACTTACGTTAGAACGTGAAATCAAGAACATATTGACCCCTGGCCAAAGTATTCGTTTCCAGTTGGAAATCTCTGCAGGATCCCAAATACTCGCTTCACATGATGAAGGGCTAAACGAAGTTCTGGAAGTCTCATTTGGGACCTTCCTGGGAATTTCCCATATCCCAAAGTTTCCCTTGACATCTACTATAGCAAATTTGAAATGATTCTGATAGTTAAAACATGAATCAGAAAATTCAAAACCAGCTAGTTCGGATGTTTCTATTTCCTTTATAACCTCGAGATCAATTTCTGAACCGGCTGATGTTGGAGACAAACAGCATTTCATGAGATATATCCGTGCACTCGTACGAATAAGAAAATAAGGCAAAATTTCTATCGGATTCTTTGAAAACTCTACCTGCTGTATTGGGTCAGTTAATGCAATGCTGTAATTGTAGGTAATTTTGGGTAATAATAACTTCACTATTTGTTCTGGATCCTGAGGATCAAATGAATCTACCAATTCATTTTTAATGAGTGCTAAATTCAATATGTTTCCAGACTCTCCAGTGACGTAAGAGATGGCCTTGGATTTTGTGGTCTCGGTCACCATCGAGTCTTCTGTTTGGATATCAAATAATGAAAATAAAGTGCCATATGTGGGGTCATATGTGATGAACGAAGTTAAAGTCTTTGATTCAATGAGGTAAGAATTTAAGATTTCTTGAGGGACGTATGTTGATGATATACCTTGTATTTTTTCTTGTTTATGGTTGGAGACTGAACTCTTCAAAGCACCACCCATCTTCAAGTTGATGCTGATATCTGATGTCAGTCTGGCGACTAGCTCCGTGTATGATCCATCGACTTCTTTAAGAAAATAGTCTTTTATGCTTTTTCGTGGGAAATCAATTTCAGGATATGATTTACTGCTTGAAGGGTCTCGATTCAACTTATCTGTTTGTAATAACCCATTTCCATTAACCCCATAACTTAGTCGTACACCCAACCCTTCTTTATGGGGCCACATTTAAGCTAGTCCTGATGTAATGATAGTGCTTGATTTCATTTGTTTGTAGTTTTCTGCAGGAATTTTTCAACTTCTTCTTAGTTGGTAGTTGGTTAATTAGATTAGAACCGAAGCAAGCCAAATTAAGAATGTGGTTCTCCTGCTGGATTTACCTCTTGCTAGTCGTACCGTTGATCAGCTCTGAGTCACTTAAGTTTGACTTAACTGGTGAAGAAGTGTTTTTCTCAGATAATGTTGACTTAGAAACCGAATACTCTCAGTTGTCCGATGCTTCTTTGCTTTGGGGACCATACAGATCAGCATTATACTTTGGCATAAGACCAAGAATTCCCTTTTCTTTACTATCTGGCTTGATGTGGTTCAATGTCGATAATTATGAAGCAATTGGTAACATTAGGCATTTTTATGAGCAAGGTGACAATATGAAAAAGGCAAATTGGATATACTATGATCCACGTACGGGAGGAAGACAAGTCATTGATGACACGGAGATGCACATCAAAATCTATATTGACTTTGTGAAAAGTAATGATGGCAAATCTTGGGGTGTGAAAGTGAAAGCAAAGCCTCACCGTGGTTACGAAAATGTGAAAACTTCCTTTGTATGGTATTCTGGGTTAGAGGGAGAACAAGAAGGAAGCATCAGAGATGGGTTTTTGAAATTGGACAACAAGAAGAATATTTTTGGTTACAGAGATAACGTCAAGTTGATGGGAGCCTCAGAAGATTTGGGTATTTTTGATCTAGAATTTGGTCGTGGTCCAAAGTCCAACAGACACCCTAAAAAAAGTCAATTGGTTGAAGAAGAATTAGATCCATCAACCACTCATCATTTTTCGTTAATGGTTCCCGATAATAATGTCTGGAGAGCCAAGGATATCTTTATGACTATGTTGCAAGAATCCATCTCTGCTTTAATGGAACATCATACTCTTGAAAGTATTCCACCAGAGCAGGCTTTTTTAATTCGGGATTTGCAAAACTTTGAAGGAAACCTCCACTTCATTCAAAATGTATATGAAGGATCCTGTGAGTTTGATATTATCTTCACAAATGCCGAAACCCCAGCTACAGAAAGAATAACATTTGAGAATATTGCCTCAAGAATTAAAATGTCAAAGGCAGCATTTGACACGAAGTTTAATGAACACTTTCCACTACTGGCACCATTTTCTAATTCTAAGACACATAAAAAGTTTGCTGAAGAAGTACTCTCAGGCTTGTTGGGGGGACTTTCATATATGTATGGTGATCACTTGGTTGATAGGGAAAGTGTGTTTGATGAAGAATCATTTGAATCGTATCAATTGACAGGCACTTTGGAAGGACCTAATGAATTGTTCACCTTTGTTCCTTCCAGACCTTTCTTTCCTCGTGGGTTTTATTGGGATGAAGGCTTTCACTTGTTACCGTTATTAGATTATGATTCTGATTTGGTCTTGGAAGTTGTCAAGTCTTGGTTTGATTTAATAGATTCCGATGGCTGGATTGCTCGTGAACAAATCTTAGGACCTGAACTGAGATCTAGAGTTCCAGAACAATTCCAAGTTCAAAGCCCAGAAGTTGTCAACCCTCCAACCTTGATGCTTGTTTTTTCGTTTCTATTGGAAAACTTGAGCATCAACGAGAATATTGGTGCCATTGAGAAGCCTGTATCCATTCATGAATCTGGTTCATTTGGAAATAGCGATCTTGGACTGGCGATAATCAATAATCCTGAATTATTGACAAACTATACCAAGCATATCTACCCAGAATTGAAATCCCATTTTAATATGTTCCGCAGAACTCAGAAAGGGTATGTCGAAGAATTTGATAGAGGCAATAATACAGAAGCGTACAGATGGAGAGGCAGGACATTAACTCATTGTCTCGCTAGCGGTCTTGACGATTATCCAAGACCACTTCCTGCTGATGTGGCTGAATTAAATGTGGACTTGTTATCTTGGATTGGGGTCATGGCTAGGTCCATGAAATTAATCTCCAAATTGGCAAACTACGATGCTGATCATGAAGAGTTTGAAATGATCGAAAAAGACATCATTGAAAACCTAGAGAAATTGCATTGGTCGGAAGACGATATGGCGTATTGCGATGTCTCTGTCAATGAGGATGATGACAATATTCATGTTTGTCACCACGGTTACATTTCTTTATTCCCATTTTTGACCAAGCTTATTCCAGCTGACAACGTGGAAAAATTGGAACATATTGTGAATGCAATTTCTGATCCAGAATTGTTGTGGTCTGATTTCGGCGTAAGATCATTATCGAAGTCGGATGAGTTCTACAGAACAGCGGAGAATTATTGGAGATCTCCCATTTGGATTAATATCAATTATTTAATCCTCGAAAGTTTACAGCATTATAAAGAAGATGCTAAGCAGTTTGCCAAGCCGGAGTTATTGGAAAAATTTGGTGACACCTACAAGAAGTTAAGATTAAATTTAATTAATAATGTTGTCAGTCAGTGGGAAAAAAGTGGATATGTTTGGGAGCAATACGATGATGAGACCGGTAAACCTAAAGGGGCAAAGAACTTTTTGGGTTGGTCGTCATTGGTTATCTTGATGATGAAAATGCCGGAAACAATTTAGGTTTCACTATCAGTTTTAAAACAATAGATACTACTATTTACTAGTTAACTGTAGGGTCCTCTTGGAATCTCAAGTCCCAGCCAATTTCAGGACCCAATCTTGGCAAAATGTTTGCAACACTTTGAACATCCTTGTCACCTCTACCGGAAACATTGATAATAATGTGTTGATCCTTTGTCATAGTCTTTGCCAATTGAAGAGCACCGTAAATAGCGTGAGAAGATTCCAATGCTGGAATGATACCTTCCAACTGGGACAATAACTTGAAACCTTCCAAAGCCTGAGCATCAGTTGCAGCAACAAACTTAGCTCTTCCAGTACTCTTCCAGAAAGCTAATTCAGGACCAACACCAGGGTAATCCAAGCCAGCAGATACAGAGTGGGTGTCGTGCACTTGACCATCACTGTCCTGTAAGACGTAAGTTCTCACACCATGGAAGACACCAGGAATACCGGCAGTTAAAGTAGCAGAGTGACGGTCAGTATCAACACCATCACCACCAGCTTCAACACCCAATAACTGAACTTCAGTGTCATGTTCAAATGGAGAGAATAATCCAGTTGAATTTGAACCACCTCCAACACAAGCAACAACGGCATCAGGTAATTTTCCGCCATTCAATTCTTTGAACTGTTGCTTAGCTTCTTTACCAATGACACTTTGGAAGGTTCTAACTAAAGTTGGGTATGGGTGAGGACCAATAGCAGAACCGACAACATAATGTGTCGATTCCAAGTGAGAAACCCAGTATCTGAAAGCCTCGGAAGTTGCATCTCTCAAGGTTTGAGTACCATTGGTTACAGCAATAACATTGGCACCCAAAATTCTCATTCTGAAAACATTCAAAGCTTGACGCTTAACATCTTCAGCACCCATGAATACAGTACATTCCAATCCAAACTTGGCACAAGCAGTTGCAGTTGCTACACCATGTTGACCAGCACCAGTTTCAGCAATAATCTTCTTCTTACCCAATCTTCTGGCAATTAAAACTTGAGCTAAGGCATTGTTGATCTTGTGAGAACCGGTATGGTTCAAATCTTCTCTCTTCAACCAGATCTGGGCACCACCTGCGTATTCAGTTAATCTGTCAGCCTTGTGGAACGAAGATGGTCTTCCGATGTAAGAGTACAAATCTTTGAAATCCTTCCAGAATGTTTCATCGGCAACAGCACTTTCAAAACCTCTTTCTAATTCAGCTAAGCAAGTGTGCAAAGCTTCAGGAACGAATTGGCCACCGAAATCACCAAACTTTGGGTTATATTCGTGAGATTCTTCCAAGACTGGTTTAGTTTCCCGAATGGCAGCAGAGGTTTCATTCTTAAAAGTGCTTGGTGCGTCAGCAACATAATCCTTACCCAAAATAGACTGCACGAAATCAAAAGCAGCCTTTCCTCTCTTCCCTTCTTCAGATTCGCCGAGAAGAGTGATTAACTTGGAACCAATCACGACACCATTGGCAGAGTTTCCTACAGTCAAGAAGTGTTCTCTAGTAGAAACACCAAAACCAACAGCAAGTGGAGTGTCGCCAGAGAACTTTCTGACTCTGTCACACAATTCACCGATATCTGAAGAAATCTCGGTGAGAGCTCCAGTAGTAGCCATTCTAGAAACAACGTAGATAAAGGAGTCGGCAATTTCGCCCAAAACCTTCAAACGTTCATTTGTGGTGGCAGGTGCAACCAATGGGACATAAGACAATCCTGAGTTGGCACAAGTTCCTCTAAATTGGATGGCTTCTTCTGGAGGCAAGTCAACGACAATAAAACCATTAGCACCGGCTTCAGCTGCATCTTTAATCAATTTTTCTTCGCCATACTTTAAGATAGGGTTGTAGTATCCCATCAATATGACAGGAATGGTGACGCCTGCTTCTCTGGCTTTGCGCAACAATTCCAAAGTCTTGACCACAGTGATTCCGTTATTTAATGCAACAACGTTAGCAACTTGAATGGTTGGACCATCGGCAATAGGATCAGAAAATGGAACACCCAACTCAATGATGTCAACACCGGCATCTTGTAAGTTTTTCATGATTGGAATGGTCTCATCAACAGTTGGGTAGCCAGCAGTGACAAAGGTAATCAAAGCACTGCGACCTTCTTTCTTGCACTTAGCAAATGTTTCTTGAAGTAAACTAGACATTTTGTATTATCAACTAGGAGTTTTGTAATGTTCTGTACTCTTTTCTACACAAACGTTGTCTTAATCATGTCTATTTAAGTGCTTGAGTCGCAATTTTTCAATGGTGAGTCAGTTCAGGGTAACTCTTTTGATTCTTATGTAAGCCAACATTACCACATCCATGGAGTATTTGACGTAATCAGACATATCTACATGATTCTAGTCACGGACAGAAAGCAACAACTGGAGCAATTATATATTTGACTTGCGATATAATAGGTATTTCTCCATTTGCAATTTAGAGTACTATTGGCTGATTTGCGTTATTCCCTGGCCTGACTTGTTTTGGGAGAGGCTTTGTCAAAGGCTTCTTCTTAGCAGCATTGGTATTGAGTGGATTACCATTACCCATGTTTCCAGATATATTTGGAGTGCTTGTTGTAGTTGAAGCATTGGCGTTGTTTGGACTGTCTGTAGAATTTGAACTGGAACCAGCAGTTGGCGCAGGAGTAGGCAAACTATTGGTTCCAGATCCATTGCTGGAGATATTTGGTGCTTTCTGAGGAACTATTTCGACCTCATGACCCAACTTAATCTGTGATAGATTGATAATCGGTAATAGCTTGTTGTATTGTGCACAATATTCTTTTATTCCAGTCTGGACTGATTTCAATCTTGATGCCACTACGCGGTAGTAATCATTCTGGTTTTGATGCGTTGATATTGTAGCTAATGCTTTGATAAATAGGGCCATGTCATTTCGTAATAGATTGATCTCTGCTTTGAGTCTTTCCAACTCATTGTATATTAAAATGGGATCGATTTTTCCTGAAGTAACGTCATCTATTTTTATAAGGTCCGGTAATTTACTCATCGCGTGATATTAATAGTTGGTATGATTGATATGAGACGGTATTAGTTTGTTCGTATTTCTGAACTGTGGGTGGGGTTAGAATTGGTGTAAGGTGATACTTTCCGCAAATTATTCTGCGCACTGCATACAGAAAAATCACGATTGTAAGTAGCGATATGGTATGGCACGTGATATGTAATGTAGAGAGGGGGAGGACTAGTAATGTAATGGTTAATTTGTACTAACTAAACGTAATCGGATCATCTTTTCAGCATGTGCACTTTACGATTGTATTTATAGTAAATGACGAAGCGCACGTTATCAATATATTTCTATGGCCAATGTACAAATCTGAACGTGTTCATGGAAGATGTCCGTAATGCAGAACATCACGGGAATACAGATAACTATACGAATGCTAGTACCATTAGAATGTTGCAGTATCTCCCATGTCTTTACCTTTACCGTTTTCGTATTACAATATTAGTCTCCTGCAACTCCTGTACCTGCCAGGATACTTTGTAGCGTGCCTTAAATTCTTCAAAGGACATGCCCTTTGGTAACATTTCCTTCTCAAAGTGTGTCTTATCCAAATTGTAGTAGGACTGTGAAATACACTTGCTCATATGTTCGAGCATGGTGGAAGATCCAAATCGAAGTACGGATATCAATGTGCTGTCTACTTCTGCATTAAACAACTTCACCCAAGTGAAATAATCCCTGCGGATCCATGCACTCAATATAGAATACACTGTAGATGCCCTTGAAGATGAACTTTTAGTGGGGGGAGTCTTAAAACAATCAAAGTATATAGTGAATGCCTTGGAATTCTGATTGTTGAAATGACTAAGATGGATTATGAGAATGCTGGCTATTTCCTCTAACTCCAATGGATCTAAGATTTCACGATACTCCAACAAGTATAATATGCTAGGTATATAGGTTTGATAATGGCCTAGGGAAGATGAAACTCGAATAGAAAACAAAAATACCTTCTTCGTAAATGAATCTGGTTTTGTCACCAAAAGTGCCTCGCGTAGTTTACGGAGTGAGACCAATATGGAATCAATTTCAGCTTGATCTTTGTGGGGTTCTGTGCTTTCCTTTTTTGCTAGCTCTGTTTTCTCAATGTGATGCTTGATATCGGCACTCAAGTTTGATTCATTGAAATATGATGAAAAAGATGCTAGAATTTCACGGAAAAAGGCTTCTCGTTCTTGAGGGTTATTCTGTAACCGATTATCTTCACCACGGCTAACAAAGCCATAACTTTTTGAATGTATTTGGGCGATTTCCTTTTCCTCCTGAAACCTCAACCTTCGAAGTCTAGCCTTTTCTTCCAAGCTTGAATCTGACAAATTGGCATCGGTTATTCCTCTATTTGATTTGGAGTTAAGTGGTGTAGATCGAGTTTGAGGATCCTTGCTGGCCTCGGCATGTTTTTGATTATTGCGTCGAGTAAATTGGCGTTTAATTTTGTATCGAGGCTTGTTGCTCTCATTCATAGGCTTGCAGTCGTTCAGAGTATCATCCTCTTTATTAACTTGGTCCATTTTAGAGGATCGAGACGTGATCATCTCTTTCACGTTGCAATTGTAGGTGACTGGTTCAGATTGGTTGCCGTGATTTGATCAGGTCGCATAAAGAGCGAAGGTTCTCAAGAGTGGTGGCAGAAATCTGGTGCTTCAGAAGAGGAGTGAAGATTACATGATTACAATTTATTCTTATAAGATGTATAGGTATTGAAGCTAATTAACAAGGATATATAAACATAATAATAGTTTGGTTTCTGACTGAGTATGTAAAATACTCAGAATGAGAAGTAATCGCGTCTGATAGACACACTTACTTAGCAGCCAATAATTGTGTAAATTCTTGGATATCAATCTCACCATCATTGTTCGTGTCAGCTTCCTTAATCATTTGGTCAACGTCGGCATCAGACAACTTTTCACCAATAGAGGTCAAAACGTGTCTCAATTCAGCAGCGCTGATTTTACCATCACCATTTCTGTCAAAAACCTTGAAAGCTTCAGCAATTTCGGCTTCGGAGTCGGAGTCCTTCATCTTTCTAGCCATCATGGTCAAGAATTCTGGGAAATCTATAGAGCCATCACTGTTGACATCAACTTCATTTATCATGTCAGTCAATTCAGATTCAGAGGGGTTTTGGCCCAAAGATCTCATGACAGTACCCAATTCTTTGGTAGTAATCTTTCCATCGCCATCCTTGTCAAACAAGGAGAAAGCTTCCTTAAATTCAGCAATTTGTTGTTCTGATAACTTTTCAGCCTACCAGGTTAGTAAAGGTGATCTTGTTTAATCCTGGATCAGGATCAACTCAACAAAGCAGAAATCGCCATTTGCCTTGTAATTGGTAATCTTTTATACATCTCTTCTTTACCTATCCATCCGGAGGTAACGTGGGTCACCACCCACACCAAGAAGCAACCGGTATTCCGGTCACACACATATTGATCCCATGTATGCAACGTTGTAGTACTGCTGTGGTACTGCCACATTGTACATCTTAGCACAAATGAAACATTTGCTGAGTTTAACCTCGATACGTACCATATTATTGAGTTGTCTGTTTTTGTTTGTTCAGATAATCAACGACTTGGTCTTTTATGTGTACAAATGTTTATTTTTAACCCGTAATCATTTTTCTTGTCACGAACACGACAAGATGAATTTTGTTAAAGTTTTCTAGTTATCTGCAGTATCTTGATTTAAAAATAGGTTCTAGGCCTTTGATCACTTGGGTGCAACACTCCTTGATATCAAATGTTGGTGAATGAGCCAATACCAGTCCTTCTTACGCTCACTTGATGATAGTGAATTAGTAAGCTACATCAGGTCTCTTCTGCAAGATGAAGTTAAGGCAGCTTCGACTCCAATTAGTGGCAAACTTCGCTCTTTCCCTTCCGTGAGTTCCGATCCCTTTGATGATGGTCTAGATGAAATCCTAATCGGTATTCGTACTTCAATACAGGACCATCATTTACTGTCACCATCCGCATCACCATCGAATATTGAGGACGTGACTTTGCAAGACACAGGCGTTCGTGAATTAAATGATGATCAATTGGATGAAAGCAATGAGTCAGGATCTACTCTGAACGAAGAGTCAGAGGTTGATACCGAGGCACATAAGTTTGGAGATTATGGAACATACTTTTATCACAAACAGCGCAAACAACAGGAAGCAGACAAGAAGTATGTGCGTTGGGAAACGGAAAGAAGGCGAAATCTTTCTGATGCACAGCCTAGAAACCCCATATTTAAAGACTGTGTCATTCATGTTAATGGACATACGAAACCTCCAATTGACAAAATTCATAAGTTAGTAATTATTCATGGAGGAAAGTTCTTAGGTTTCTTATCAAAAAAAAGTGCAGCAACTCATATTGTCTGTGATCGTTTGACCCCACGTAAACGGATTCAATTCAAAAACTATAAGGTAGTTAAGGCCCAATGGATTGTTGATTGCACAGAGCAAAACAAATTACTTGATTGGCAAGATTATAGATTGATAGATGAGGTGGAATATGGCCAGAAAAGATTAACTTTTGGCTTAGACAATGAACCTCGAGAATCAGAAATAAATGACGAGATAGGAATTGTTACATCTCATACAAATGATATCCCACCCAGTTCATATGACGACAGTGGGGTCTACGAACTACCCTTGATGACTCAGGAGGAATCTAAGGTTGACGAAGACATTGAATACATACCAGAAATTCAACAAATAAATGATGGCAATAATCAGATAAAGTATGATGCAAACCATCCTGATTTCTTGAAACATTACTTTTCAAACTCTAGGTTGCATCACTTAAGTATGTGGAAAGCAGACTTAAGGCTCAAGTTTTTAAGAAAGTCACTAAAAGAAAATAAGACCAAAAATCCTAAGGTTCAAGATAAAGATACTCCAAGAATTATATTACACGTTGACTTTGATTGTTTCTTTGCCACTGCTTCTTGTTTGAACTATCCTCAATACGATATTGGCAAAGACCCAGTTGCTGTATCCTACGGAGGGAAGTCCTCAGATGTTGCAAGTTGCAACTATGTGGCACGTTCATTTGGTGTCAAAAATGGCATGTGGCTTGGAAGAGCGAAAGTTCTATGTCCTGAATTAATTACACTAAACTATGATTTTGATTTGTACGAAAAGTGTTCTACTGAGTTCTACAATTACTTGTTATCGTATGATGATTTTGATTCAATCTTACCGGTTCTGATTGACGAGGTATTAATTGATGCTAGTAATCTTTGCTTAAATACCACGAGAGATCTCCAGGAGACTGTTGATGAATTATGTGAAAGAATTCGAAGAGATATATATAACTTAACAAAGTGTACGGTCAGTATTGGTGTATCCAGGAATATTCTTTTGGCTAAACTTGCATTAAGGAAAGCAAAACCAAATGGCTCTTTCTTTTTAACTGAAGATATTGAAGGCTTCTTGAAAGCAACATCTGTGAGAGATTTTCCAGGAGTAGGCCGCTCTGTTGTGAATAAAATTCTTGACGAATTAGGTACAATCCGTACTTCAGGACCAACCGTGAGTGATTTATTGGGATTTTCCAGACAACGATTACTGTCACTTTTGGGAGAAAAAACTGGTGTCAAGATATATGAGTATTGCAGAGGATTGGATACTACTCCTGTGGGTATTGACTTGAGTAATCCGGAGTGTGTATTTGGTAGAAAATCCGTCTCAGTTGATGTCAATTTTGGTATCAGATTCAACAAAGTTTGCGAATTGGAAGACTTCCTAATGAGACTAGCGCGGGAGCTCTACTCGCGATTAATTGCTCTTGGAATCTGTGGTTCCAGTTTGACCATAAAGTTTGCGAAGAGGGCGAAAAATGCTCCCATCGTTCCGCCCAAGCATCTAGGTATGGGATTGTGTGATTTCTTTACAAAAACTTCTAGACTAGGAGTTCCAACTAATGACTGGGGTATCATAGGAACTGAGTTAAAAGCTATGTACAGAATGCTCAATATCCAAGTGAACGAATTACGAGGTATATCTGTTACAATGTCGAAACTTGAAGATGTTAGTAATCTCAAGAAGGACAAGCAGTCAAGATTGCCATTCAGTAAGGTAGGAAGGCCACAACCAGTTTTGAATCCTCCAAAGGAAATTTTGCAGCCGCAAGCTAGTTTTGACAAAGTAAAGACTACTAAAGTTTCCCATCCTTCTGTGGCTCATTTTCTGGAGGAAAATTTAGGCGGCATCGATGATATTGAATCAATTGACTGGGAGGTCTTTGACTCCCTTCCTTGGGAAATACGAAGGGAAATCAAAGCAGAAATGAAAAGGAGAAATTTGAGGACCAACACGGTTTTGCCTAAACGAAAAACTGATAGCAGATCTAAAAAAGTTTATAGGCAACAGTTGATTCCTTCTCAGATTGGTACTACTCCGAAATATGTCAGGGTAGTTGAAAATCTCGATAGGTCACCCTCAAAATCACCTTCCAAAAGAAAGAAGATAAATTCACGAACAGCTCTGCCAGTGAAGCAGGCTGAAATCTATGAAGATTCTCAAAGCTATGATTCTTCAGTTTTAAATGAGTTGCCATCTTCAATAAAAAATGAAGTATTGAAGGATTTGGAATATAAGAAGAAGATAAAAGGCCTTGATTTGGTTCTGATGAAGGAAAAAATAAGTAAACAGTATGATGAATCTTTGGTTTGTGTGAAAGAAATTACTGAAGAATGGCTATCAAAGCAACGATTCAACTATAATTCACCATTATTTTTGAATGAACAGGTACCTTACCGAGCGATGAGACAGAAGATCAAAGACTGGATTGAAAACTCCATACCTCAAAGTGGACCACACATCGATGATATCAATGCTTTTGTTGAATACCTAAAAGAATTGTTAGCTCTGGGTAACTTAAGTCGGTGTTCCAATTTATTACAATGTGTTGATAACAATATAAAATATCATCAGGCTATCCATCAGGATTATCAGAAACAACCTTCAGATGTTTTATCTAATACACAAGATAATAATTTGCAGGAATTTCGAATACTTGAAGGAATAAAGGATTGGGAAGAAGTTTTTCACTCTATTTTGCACCCAGTAATTGTTGGATACTGCACTGACAATGAAGTCGTGTTAAGTTAAAGCTAGTGCTCTAACCAAATGTCTTGGGAGCATGCTTCAGCTTAGCCTGAGTAACAGTAAGAAATGTGATGTATTACTAACTTTTCAGTAGCGGGAGGGGGACGCTTCTGTTATCACAGAAGCTTCTTAAATATCAGTTCTAAATTATATATAAAACTGAGAGACATGTTTTATTCAGCATATTATCTCAGACAATATTGCGAAACCAATCCATAATTATATTCCTCGTGGACGACAGCTCCACTTCGTTTTCATTTTAAAATGATACAACCAGCACCGATATTTGTGTCCACAGCACATTTCCAGCCGCTCATATCACGTGTTAAAATCAGCTGCTAAGTGGATATGAAGACCTCTTATATATAGTAGCAATTAACGAGTAAATGACAAGTGATAATACAAATAATGTAAGAGCATCTAGGAAAGTATGGATAACCTCGTCTCGAGCGTTATCGATAATATGTGATTTACTTCCTTCCAATAAGGGAAGACAATCGCTAGTTTCTTCATTGATTCAGGCGTACAAATTGGACCAACTCTGCGAAGATATAATCCCCATTAGTCCCGCATCTAGCAAACAATTACTTCAGTATCACGAACCCAAGTTTATTGCATGCTTACTTAGAAAAAGGGGGGATCTCGATAGGAGTGATGCCAACTACGCTAAAATCCAACGCATACTTCAACAAGATAAATATAGAGATGTTTTTACTAGCTCCTATGTGGACTCTGAAGATTCAAACAATGAAACTGAGCGGAACTCAAGTACTGACGATGGCACTTACGATTTAAATGATGATAAAAAAGAGTGTGAGCGATATGGTTTGCTGCATGATTGTTATCCTTTTCCGTTCATGCCAGAATATATCAGACTAATAGCTGCTTCCAGCTTGTCCTCCGCAAGCACTTTGGTGCGAGAGAAATCTGACACGAATCAAAACGTGGTAATTAATTGGTATGGAGGTCGTCACCACTGCAGAAAAGGAAGGGCAGCGGGCTTTTGTTATATAAACGATGTCATACTATCAATCGGTATTTTAAGAAAAGGATTTGGTCGAGTTTTTTACTTGGATTTAGATTTGCATCATGGAGACGGAGTTGAAAACGGGTTTGAGTTTTCTAAGAATGTTTTTACTTGTTCAATCCACAGATATGACTTAGGATTTTATCCTGGAACAGGTTCTTTAGAAAGCTCTACTTCGAATAAAGTGAATATTCCTACAAAAAAGGGATTAAGTGATGAGAAATTGATGGTAATCATCAATGACATTGTTAAACCATTGATATCTAACTTTGACCCTCGCGTATTGGTTATACAATGTGGATGTGATGGATTAGGTGATGATCCACACAAAGAATGGAATCTTACTATTAAAGGTTTAACTAAAGCCATCGAGACTGTTATAGATCATGTACACAAAACACCCATCATGTTACTTGGAGGAGGTGGTTACAATAATACCGAAAGTGCAAAGTTTTGGACATATGTCACCAAGCAAACACTTTCTGATGATCAGAATTGGGATCTAATACCTGAGCATGAATATCTTGATTCTTACGAGAAAGATGGTTTTCAATTCTGGACAGATTCAAATTCAAAGCCAAAGCACATGAAAGATGAGAACAATCTGGATTACTTACAAGAGCTAAAATCGCATATTTTGTCATTATAGATCCTCAATCAAAGTCGTATTGGAACCTCTTTTTCGTGGCATTGTTCCAATTTTCATCCCATCTGAGTTGACTCTCCTTTAATGCCCCGTGCTTGAGTATTGTAATTTTTTTATCATCGGTGAAAACGTCCGATAAATGTCTGTAAATTTCCTCTGTCTGCTGGATGCTTGAGTCCTTGTTGCCTTTCGTTATCAATCCATTGACACCATCCTTGACCAATTCATCAATAGCAGGGAAATTTAATGAAATCACAGGGATACCACATCCAAAGAAGTCAACAATCTTCATTGGCAAGTCAATTCCACTAGATGACGTGTGAAGGGAAATTCCAACATCAGCTATTGATAAAATGACTGGATAATCTTCAGAAGTCAACCATGCCGTTCTTATTATGATCTTATTGGAAAATTTAAGATCCTTCACTTCTTGCAAGAATTGTTCTTTCATTGGACCCTTTCCTGTAACAATGAGCAAAATGGGAGGCAAATCCTTGTATTCAGTGATTTCATATTTTTTAAGAGCTCCCAAAAGTAATCTAAAATCTTCATCTGGAGTGAAGGAAGTTGAACTCACTAATATCTTGTAACTTGATAAGTTTTCAATGTCAGCGAAGAGTTCATGGTTTCTAAAAACCTCTTCCTTCGTAATGTTTAATTCGGAGAATGGTTCAAATTTATCTGCGGGTCTGTCATACAATGTGACAATCTTGCTCTTTTTAATGCCAAATTCTTTGTTCAAGTGCATTGACATGGCTTTGGTAACAGTGAAGTGTAAGTCAGCAAAGCGGCAAAAGAATCTTTCATAAAGCCTCACCAAAAGAACAAGTGGATGATTCAAATTATGATATTTCAAGTTCAATATTGTGTAGTTGAGATTATGCCAGTCGACAATCAACTCCGTGTTTTTGCTGAATAGCTTGATGAACAAAATGACAATAGCAAGAATTGGAACTGCTGGTGGGTTTTGAATTAAGATATACTCGGAGCCTCTGAATTTGAAAAGAAGATTGAATATCTGTTGGACTTGGATCGTAACCTTTTTCAAAGCGAACACCACAAATGGTAATTTTGACGTGTTTTTAATTACTTCAATTGGATGAATTTCGATGTTAACATCATCAAGGATTTCATAACTTGGTTGGGTTTCAACATATCCACATAAATTGACAAAGTACTCTTGCTTAGAAAAGGATTTAGCATGGTAACACATTCTAGGAGAATGTCCTAAATCACCTAACACAAAGATCGATATGGTTCTTCTCTTTCCTGTGTAAGTTCCCTTCGTGGTAAGGAATGGCAAAACTTTGTAAGCCAAAACTGGCAAACAAAAGTAAATGGCAATAAGCCACCAAAGCCAAGGTCCTGAGTAGTCAAGTACGTGGCCAAATCCTTTATATTCTATCCAAGTCATATTTTCTCTTCAATAAAAAAAACCAATTGAGTTCCGACTCAACTCAACTAAAAAAAAGAAGTAGGATAAATCACTGTGAATTGGTTCTGTGATACCACTTCTCAAGTGAAATTGAGGCGTTTTTACTTCCACGTAGTGAAGGCTAATCTTAGGTTTGAGGTTGAATGAAGACCTTAGTCGTCTATTGTTTTTTGTGCAGTCTTAAAATTGTTACAGGTCGGATGAAAATTTTGTACGTGGCACTTGTGATATATCAGGCCAGTCTATTAGCCGATTAGTACAGTACACACTCAAGCACTTTCATGAGTCAGCAAAAAAATATCACTGATGAAAAACACCTCAACTTGTAATGTGACATATTGTTCATGCTCGTCAACTAAAGTTTTTATTTACACATAAACAGCATTTCAAAAAATAAAAATAACGACAACTGCAGGACTCGAACCTGCGCGGGCATAGCCCAAAAGATTTCAAGTCTTTCTCCTTAACCGCTCGGACAAGTTGCCTATGTTACCGATTTGGAAAGTAATTCTGATTTATGAACTTCACATAGAAACTATAAAGTGTATGTCAAAATCATTTCAATTGAAAGTTAAATGCTTTAAAATACCTTATAAATTAGCAGTGCCTTGCTGTATTTATGGTGATAACACTGATTCTCGAAAATTGGAAGTTGAAGTTAATGTTGATGTATTCTCGGTGATTAGTCGTAACCGAACTCGCTTTCCCTGAACAGAATTACCTGCAGGGCGACGTAATATCAGGTGTTTTCCGAACATGGCTTCAATATTATTGTACTGTTGGGCAGAATTCAATAAAGATGTCAGCTATCGTGAAGTATCTTGTATATGTGGACTCTTATTTGACGGATGTGTTGAGTTCTCATCCGTATCTTTCTAACTTGATCGTGACTCCGGCCAGTAAACTTATCACGGAGTTTATTATGATCACTTTCATCTTTGTTATCAGTTATGAAACTATTTACTGGAGTGGAATATACTTGGGCCTCTGGGAATATCATGCCAGAGATATTTTTAAGGAGGTCCCCGTTCATTGTGCTCATGTCTACGTCCGATTAAATATAGTTGCTAACGACAACTTAAAAAACCTCCAGATTTATTACAATAACAAGAAGAAATCTAAGTTAAGCACATCCTATTGGCGTGAGCAGAATAAACTAGGAGATAAGATCTTTTTGCTTGACAAATTCGTCAAATATCATTTTGAATTTAGTCCAGAAGATTTCGAAATGAATGACGAGCCAGAGTACGGATCAACCGTACTCCACTTAAGAACAAAAATGTTGAAATTGTTCAATGAATCCGAAATATACACCAAGTATAACCAAAACAAATTCAGGGATCCCTCCTCTGTCTTAATTTTTACCAACAGAAACGATGAGGTAACATCAAAACTCAACAAAAAGTATTTGGTTCATTGCAACATCGAAACAGGAAACATCATTGACTGTATCATAGTAGTCTAGAGTGACCTTCTTTATATCTAATAGAATTGACATCATCAAAGTGCATTGTTGCTAAAGTTATATCTCTTTTCTGAGATAAGGTTTAAATCGAGTAATCTTTGTTCAGTAATTGTCAAGAGTTTGATTATGCGATCAAGCTTAGACTCCAAGGAAAGCGTCTGTAACTTGTTCCATTCTTCCTCCAGATTATCTTCTTTAGCAATATCATCTTCCAGTTCTATTGGTGGTGTGCCATCCATTGTATTCCCATTTTCTACCATTTTGCTAGTTTTTCTAGTTTCTTCCTCTTGTAGAGACTGGTCAATTTGTGTGTTGTTCGTTTTTTCTTCATCTTCTTCTAACTTACTCAAATCATAATCATCATATTTTGGCCCCATGTACAGCCTATTCGAACCTTGCGAACTGTTGGTATCATTAAGTAAATTATCCTTGGAATCTAAGTTAAGGATAGCCTTGTTTACTAACCTGTAGCACTGGCTTCTTAGTGATAAGTTGAACAAATCTCTCAACTGTTTAGGCAAATCTTTTTGGTCTTCAATATTCTTGACCGTTGGGTCAAAGTTAAAGCACAAAAGACTCATAGTTATTTCCAACTCCTTCAATAACTTGAATGAATTTGAAACTTTGTTTATCAAGTTTTCTCTAACAAAAGTAAGAATTTCATCCAAGAATTGACGTTCGGAGTCTAAATCATGTAGATTTACACTTAGCTTATGGTTTCGAATCATTTCTATCAAGTTCAACCGAAGTAGTTTAAAATGTAACAAATTATTTGAATCCAAAATCGTGGGAAAGTCTTCACTAATCTTCTTGATTGCTTCGGTAATACAACCTTTAAGTATAAGTAATTTGATCTCTTTGCGTTGATTAATTGTGGAGTATCCAGAAACCAAGGTAGAGTTGATTCGGGAGTTATCTTGAATCTTCTTTTCTTGAGATACGAATATGCTTCCTTTCGTATCATTCGATCTGATGTATCCATCTATCAACCGAGAGTATTCGTCATCACTAATTGCATCCTTGCTGATTAATTTGTTCAAAAAGGGATTGAATTTTGCAGTGTCTGTGCTGTCAATAGAGGACGGACCCTCCAATTCAATGTTTAGTTCCTTAGCTAAGGTTACTGCTGCTTCTCTGTGACCCTCCTGAATAAAATAGTCAAGTATCAAGTGGTCAATCTTTTCTTTTGATATAGTCATGTAGTTGAAGAATAATTTCTTCATGCCCCTAAACACACATATCCTGTATCTAGAATTAATGTATTGCGGCTCTGGTGTTTTGAATAGTGCTTTGTACACATAAGTCCAACAAACATCATTAATAAAAAACCAATAATTGGTTATAGTATGGTAAGGTTTGTAACTGATTTTAATCTCTTGTTGATTCTCAATTTGTCAGATGCTAATAAATAAATGCCTGTAGATTATTAAGAATATGTGCTAAAACTGGTCATTTTTGAAGAATTTTAAAACTATCATTAATTAATTATGAGAGTTATTACTATGAACAGATGTAACACATCTTGGCATTAAAATTATTCATCTATTTCAAAGAGAGATTGACCATCTATCATTTTATATGAAATACACTAAACATTTGTAATCAAATGACTATTTTCTGAAATGTAACTTTTTGTACGAACGCATTCTCACAGCTAATATAATTTTGCAACCAGTACAAACCATATCAGACCCTAACAGAAATCATTAAATCAAACCGGATAAATAAACTGAATCAACGAATAATTAGGTACTAAAAGTTTTCAAGATTGAATTGTTAGGTAGATTGTCATGGCTCTAACTGATTTTAGCAAGTTTTGGATTAAGCGCCACAAACAAGAGAATGAAAATGGAGACCATGTTCAAGAACATAATTTTATTGGTAGCACAACCCAGAACCTCAAGAGTAAGACATTTCTAATGAGTGAAATGTTTAAAGTTAGTACCATTAATTCATTGAAGATGAATAAAGATAATACTCAATTGGGACAGAAACGTAACCCTTCTGATAACAATATTAACCTCATTGAACTACCCAAGGTTAAACAAATTCAAACATACCTGAACATTTCAGATGAGATAATTCACTATCTAGATAATGAAATGGGAAGTGGAATAGAGAATACTGTCTTTAAACCTTTATCACCACAAAAGGTAGGTTGCAATCAGAAATTCAAATCACCGAAAACCAACTTGTTTCTTTCAGAAAAAGTTGAACATGAATTACAGCAAGATGATTCAGAGAATCAATTACTTTTCCTCTGTCTGAATAAGGAATCTCTGCTAGACCAGAACAGCCCTATTTCAGAAATGCACAAAAGAAGAGAACATCTAGCAAATTTCAATGATTCACGAACAGTGACGATGCAAGGCATAGGAGCCCCAGGTATGTTGGTTTTGACAACAAATTGTCATCCATCAATGGAAAATATCCCAGAAAGGAATGCAATTTTCGAAGTCAACACAGATTCAGTTACAGACAGAGCCAATGCATTGCTGAAAAAAAAGTCAAACCATACAAAATTAACAGGAGAGATTAGAATAGAACCAATATGCATAGAATTGAAGAGGAATCAAGATTCGCTTAAAGAAATTGAGTACACCTTGAGTTCAGAATATAAAAGTGATGAACTTGAGAACTCAAGAGAAGGAATTAATGTGTCTCAAAATTGGTATGTTGAAAAAGATAGTTCCAAGTCTTCAATTGAATTACCTAGTACGAATCAAGTTATTGATAATTTGCTTGATCAAGAGCAATCTCCTAAGCTGATATTAAGAGATCTGGTGATTAAATTATTCCCAAGTGCTATCTTGGGCACTCTGCCGGAAGAATTAAAAGTCATTGAGGAGGAAACTAGATTAGCCGCAAACAAAGTGTTCGAAGATTTAGAAAAGCTATTGGAAGAAAAAGAGACAGAATGTCCAACAAGTCAAAAAGACAAACAGGAAGCATCAATTCTTGCTTCACCACTGTCCATAGAAGATATGAATCAAAAGCGACAGAAAGAACTTGATGCTTGGGAACAACAATTGATCCAAAGAGAGAAGTCTTGTAGAATATTTGAGCATCACAGGAATGTATTGGAAATATTAAGTGAAAGAAACTTGCCTGAGGAAACAAAAATTGACAGAACCAAAGTAATTAAGCAGGAGTCATACTATTGCCCAGAAGCAACGTGCAGATACTTCCGAAAAAACCCCTTAATGTCATCCAAAGGGACGACTGAGAAAGATCAAAGAATACAGCTAAATTCCCTGCTAACAGAGATTGATTCTACACCTTTTCAAAACTCTAAACATAACCATTCATGCTATTGCTCAGCTTGTCAGGAGGTACCTTACGTTGGAATACACGATACTCCAAAAAAGATGTCTTACATGGAGAAATTGGTGGACATTATGCAGATTAGCTACCAAAATATTTGGTATTCCCGTTATGTTCGAAGGCATTACGAAAGATAAAACTTGAATACAGATATTTCATATGATAGGGACAACAACCGGTTGCTCCAGAATGAAACATGAACTGTTCCAAAAAGAAGAATCATTTGAGAATAAAAAATTAGATAAGGGGAAATGTAATGTTATTGTTAAATTTCAACGAAGATTTCAGTAGTTTTCAGAGAATAAAGATCGCCAGATTAGGGCTGCGTTTATTTTTTATTCATGTATACTAACACAAATCGCACTACACCCAGATCTGTTTAGTCAGTACTATTATATAAGTTCTAGCAATATTCTAAAGAGAAAGCTAACTAGTCACGATACTCACTAAATTTATGATTTGGTATTCCTTTTACCACAAATAAGACTCACATTTTCTTAGTATACAAAGCTGCTTGACAATTCACCGACATGATATCGCCAGTTGTCCAAAAAGTATTTGTGTTGTTATCTTGTGCTTTCTTGGGGTTGATATGTGGAACTTTATATTTATATTCATCCTACAGCCCTCAGTATGCTAAACAGTTGAACTACTCAGTGACAGACTCATCAACTATAGCTCTTATGGGAACGATAGGTGTTGCCATAACTGGACCCGTTGCAGGTTCAGTTGTGGACCGCACAGGCTACTCATTGGCCATGTTAATTGGAGGCACCGCCATCACGTTAGGTTACGTTGGAATGAAAGTTCAATTTGATAGAATTTTTAGCAATCTTGTTGTTTCTGCCTTTTTACTATTTGCGATTGGATCGGGTTCAACATTCATCAACTTGGCTTGCTTGAAATGTTGTTCTGTCAGTTTCCCTAGCATAAGAGGCGTTGCAACTTCATTGCCTTTGGCATTATATGGGTTAAGTGCTCTCTTCTATTCTGTCATTGCATCCACCTTCTTTCCTGGAGACACATCATCGTTCTTGGGCTTCATGGCGTACTCGTCAGTTGGAATATTTGTTTTGTGTGCTCCAAGCGTCATGATTTGTGACAGAGAACACAAGACAAAAAGACCACCACTACATCAGAGACACTCCAATTCTATTGAATTAACTTCTTTGAGATCACATACACCAAGCACACCACAATTGAGTCCCAAGATTTCATTACCAGGAAGATCACCAGGATATACAAGTCAGAATGATAACAATCATTCGTTGAAAGGAATCCACCTTGTTAAGTCCTTCCAGTTTTGGTTAATTTTCTTAGTTACGGGTGCTCTTGCTTCCTTGGGACAAATGTACATATATTCAGTTGGATACATGGTGAAGGCCTTAATAACACAAAAGATGGACCTAGGAAATATCAACAACCAAGCAGTGCCAGTAGCTGAGATTGAGAGCATTCTTCAGAGAGACCAACAACTTCAAGTTGGATTGATTTCCATTGCCAACTGTATTGGAAGAATCCTCTCAGGTATCACCGGTGATATTATTTCACAATCGTTCAAGAAATCTCGATCATGGTTATTGTACGTCCCTTGTATCGGATTAATGGCTACCCAGGTGATGGGGGCTAGAATTACAGAATATTCCAGTTTATCCTTGAATTCGTTATTAACTGGATTATTCTATGGCTTCACTTTCTGTATCATGCCAATTATAGTCGGCGATACTTTTGGATTGGCAAATTTCTCATCTAACTGGGGGGTCGTAAGTTTAGCACCCATTTTACCAAGTTTTTATTTAACAAGTTTGTTCGGTAAGATCTACGACTCCAATTCTCAATTATCGACTATCGGCAGCCTGCCAACTAAGGACCATATTTGCTTACATGGAAGCGGTTGCTACAATTCTATCTTCACACTTACGTTTTTTGTTTCATTATTCTCCATAATTG
Source organism: Teunomyces atbi (assembly GCA_030574975.1). NCBI lineage: Eukaryota > Fungi > Ascomycota > Pichiomycetes > Serinales > Debaryomycetaceae > Teunomyces > Teunomyces atbi. The sequence continues at coordinate 122,679 of JAJMFW010000023.1, read as the reverse complement.
TTGTTACTATCATCAATGTTGGCCATAAGTGGTCAGTATTAGCCCGATTTCGTAATAATGATTTAGAAAATATAGGGGGAATTGTATCTCCGACCCAAGTTGGTAGATCCAAAGTTGAAGTTCCTGTTCTAGCATAGCATTAAATATTCGTATATTCAAAACTTGTTTTAATCATACTATATACAATTCTCAAGCTCTTCTTCTTGAACCGAAACGCGAAATCATTCCAGTAGATGGACTTCTAAGCATACTTGGAGAAGAACTTATCCTTTGCCTAGGAAAAGCATGTCGCTCCCCAGTTTCAAAAATTGGTTCTGGCTTACGAAGAGCCGGCAACAGTGAGATATCATCTCTTTCGGTCGTATCATTGTCTGTGTCAAAAGACAAATCTTCAATATTTCTGCTAATCAAATACCGTAAGGCATTATACCAAATATTATGTCTCTGTCTAGTTGCACAAGTTATTTTAATACTCTTGTCAGGAGATCTGACAATAATACTTTTGTAGTACAAACCGGTTGGTAATGGATTATTATCTTCCACACTTTCAACACCAACAATCGCAGCAGCTCTTGTTTTCACAGATGATGGGTTTGAAAGAATAGGATTGGATTCTGACCAATACAAAGTCAAAGAGTAGGGATGAACCCAGAAGTATCTTTCATGACGACTTTCAGTAATAGAACTAAACGGTCCCAAACGACGATAATACTTGAACAAATATTCCCCAATAACAACTTGAGTGATTGCTGGAATCATAGCCTTATCTGTCAATGAGACATTGGTAGCAATTGAAAGAATTCCAGTCTGGATTGAGTCAGTTAAGCTGTGATGGTGCGATAAATTGGATCTCACAGAACTTGACGTAGCCATACTACGCAGCAATCTAGAATCACGGGAGCCACCAGATGGAGGCGTGTTCTTCACTGCAGTAACAGGAGGAGTAAACTTGGAACTATCAGATACCACACGTTCAGGAGGAGTTTGTGAATTTGTTGCTGCAAACGTTGGTGGCTGTACGACAACAGGTGTCGTAAAGTCATCTTTATGTTGATATCCTTTGATATCAGCGTATTTCCTAAAGATGTCATCAGATACTCTATCGATAGCCAAACTTTTGAGTCTAAGTAACTGTTGGTAATAGCTGATAGGAACAACCTTAACATTATTTACGTCAGGTTCAGTTGAGTTGGTTGTTGAAACAAACTCAGAGACAGGGATACATAATAATCCCAAGCTCTGTCCAACCTTGGTGAATTTTTCCTTGTCCTTCATCATTTCCGTCAACTTTTCATATTTCGAAATTTGTTGATCATCCAAAACGGATAAACCTCTATCAGATGCTTTTTGTCTTAAAATTTCTTCTGTGAGTACGGTCTCAGGTGGATGCATTGAGAGGGTCTTCAAATTTTGATATTCTTCTTTTTCGAGCAAAACTAGATCAAGTTCACCCAGTTTCTCCACTATAATTTCTTTGGTAATTTCTTTTTCAGAGTTCCGCAAGTTGAAAAGTTGGTTGTCCTTTTCTGCAATTGCTTGTTTCAAGTGAAGCAATTCTATATCAGGAATCAAGGTCAAGTTTTGATCTTTAGCATAATCTGATACCTTTGCATCATCCAACTTAGATAATTCAGCATATTTCGATTGTGGAATGACCATCAAATCCAATTTTGCTGCACTTGCAGTCAATTCTCCACGACTCAAAACAAAAGAATCATTTGCATCATCAAATGAATCATCTGTCGCATTAGAGTGCTTCGTGATTGCTTCGGATTCAATTGCTTTAAGATTTGCCAATTCATCTTCAGGGATGACAATTAATCCAAGATTTCCAAGTATTTTCTTTGCATTATCAGGCAGATCTGCCTTTTCATTTGCAGCAGATAACGCCCTTGTGGTCTCACCTAGATTCTGCAGATCTTCAAGAAGTCTGTTGTAGTCATTTTCTCCAATGACGACCTGGCCTGATTCCTTAGCTCTTGTATGAATGTCTTTGTTCGCATCACCTTTAAGTGATGCAAGTGCTTCGCCACCAATCAAAGTAAATCCCAATGCAGAAGCAGCACTTGATAAATAACCATGTGAAGGATTTGTCGATTTCTTTTTCAAATCGTCGTATTCTGTACGATCAATAACAACTTTATTGTCCAAGGCTGCACGATTTTCAAGAGGTGTTTCTGAGATCTGTTTAAGAGAATTATAGTCTTCAGTTGGAATAGCAACATAACCATTAAAGGCCGCATGCTCAGAAATTTCTTTAATTGAGGGCTTGTTAGCACGAACTAACAATTCATCGTAGTCTGTCTGAGGGATTAATTTCAAGTCTGTACCACGAATCTTCTCCTCCAACGTAGCATTGGCTTGTTCTTTCAACTTCTTGTACTCTTCCTCCAAAAGCACAACATGTCCATTTTTAGAAGCATGCTCTGTAATATATTCCACAGGAGGATTGGCAATAGTATCGTTCAATTGTTCATGTACAGACTTCTGAAGTATGATATGATCATTTGCAGATGCGTGTTCACCAATTTGAGCTAAAGTTGGGTTGAATGCCTTCTTCTGAAGTTCCTCAAATTCATCGACAGATACTAAGGTCATGCTTATTTCTGCTGCCCTCTCTTCAATAGATTGATTTGCTAAGCCTTCTAATTCCCTAAGTTTTGGCTTCTCAACGAGAGCTAAGTTAAGACTGTCGGCCTTCAACTCAAGGTGCGAAAGAGGTGGGTTTTCAATCTGGGTTTTCATCAGATCATAATCGCCTTGTGAGATAACGACCAAATTTTGTTCTTTTGCTTTATCCTCAACTCTTTGGTTAACAGAAACTTTTAATGCTTCCAATTCGTCAGTCTGTATAATAGAACATTTATGATTAAGTGCTTTTTGCTTAAGGTGTTCAAGTGTTGGAGTTTCAACAATATTTTCTATTTCTCTCAACTTAGATGGTTCAATCAATACCATATTGGACGCTTTAACATGGTCATCTAAGGTACGATTTGCCTTTCCATGCAATTCTTCATACTCAGTAGATGACAAGACAAATAATCTATGTTCTTCAGTTTTCCCTGAAATGTACTCAACAAAATGAGTAAGTTCATTGGGCTCAAGTTCAGCTGCCTTCGACTCGAGATGATCAAGACTTGGGTGATTCGCCATTTCATCCAACTTATTAAATGAAGATAATTCTAGCATACGGTATCCCAACCGTTCAGCATGTGCTGTAACCTGTGAAAGATCAGGAGAATTTGAACTCTTTAACAAGGTATCAAATTCTACCAATGGAATGACTTTAAGATCATGCATGCTTGCAAATGTTTCAATTTGTGGAATGTCTGGATTAGTGGCCAAAATTTTCAACTTTTCAAGATCACCAATTTGAATAAGCTCCATCCCATACTCGGAAGCTTTTGTTCTTAAATGTTCCACACTAGGGGAGTGCGAGTTCTTCAATAACTCTTCATATTCATCATTCTTAATCAATACACCACCCAATGATTTCGCTTTCGATTTAAGATGCTCTTCATCAGGAGAGTGAGCTGTCTTTAGGACTTGTTCGTAGTTATCCTTGGCTACAGTTACTAATCCCAAGGCTGCTGCTTTTTCCTTTACATGATCCTCCGACGGAGAATCAGCCTTTCTTGACAAATATTCAAGCTGTTGCAGTGCAATAAGAACAAGATCGTGATCTTTTGCTTTAGAATGCAAGTGATCAATGGATGGTGATTGAGCCATATTCAACATTTCAGTATACTTCTGCTCAGGGATTGTGACCAAATTGTGGTTTTTGGCTTTTTCTTCAACATACGCTCTCTCTGGATTTTCAAGTTTGGATACTAACGAGTTGTAATCATTTTTCTCTAATGTTACCAATCCAAGTAATTCTGCTTTTTCATCAATGTAGTCTCTTAATGGCGATTCAATCTTTCTTATCATTTCAGAATATTCGTCTTTGGTCAATGTCACTAAATTGTGAAGAGTAGCCTTCGACTCAACATAAGATTTAGTTGGTGTGTCGAATTCATCTTTTGGTAACACAACATATCCATGTAATTTTACCTTCTCATGAATGTAATCCTTGGATGGATTATTATAATCTTGGATTAGTTGAACTAGTTTCTGATGTTCGTCTTCTTCTAATGTGATATGACCAAGTTCTCTAGATTTGGTCTTCAAATGATCAATAGATGGAGAGTCAGCTAATTCTAACAATCTGGAATGTTCCCCAATCGTTAAAACAACCATATCGTGAAGCTTTGCCTTCTCTTGTATAAACAGTGTAGATGGTTTCTCTAATTTCTTAACCAAATTCTCATGTTCATCTTTTTGTAAAACTACCAATCCATGACTGGCCGCTTTAGCTCCAATATGTTCAACACTTGGTTCATGGGCTTGCAGCTTCAAATCATTATACTCATCAGAAGTCAAAGGAACTAGGCTATGATTTTTAGACTTTGAAATAATGTGTTCCATTTCTGGGTTGTGTGCCAACTGATTTAATCTGGAAAGTTGTGATTTCTCGATAACTTCGTAGTTCAACTTCTCTGCATTAAGTTTCAATTCTTCTAACGTAGGGGAGGCAACACGATTTTGCAATTCGGCCAATTCTGCACTATTGATGAGTGTGCTGTTATAACCATTGGCCTTTTCTTCCAAAAATTCCCTGGTTGGCTTCTTTGTATTCTGGTTTAATATTTGAAGTTCCTGAGACATAACAAGACCGTACCCAAGAGCTTCGGCCTTTTCAGATAAAAATGTAAGAGTCGGTTCGTCAATTTTCTTCACCATGGATTCATATTCACTCGTATTGACAATAAGATGACCTTGGTTTTCCGCTGAAGTTGAAAGTTGAGCCAAGGTAGGTGACAATGCTCTTTGGTTTAATATATCATGCTCCAGCTTTGGGATAAGAATATGCAGATGAGTTTCTGCTTTACTTTGAAGGTGCTCCAATTCAGGATTATGTGCAAGCAACTCAAGATTTGTCAACTCAGCCTTACCGATTGTAACACGGTCATGATTTGCAGCCTTTTCATTAACGTGTTCAATAGAGGGTGTGTGGGCAAGTGCCATTATCTTATTCAATTCTTTATCTTCAATTACACTGAATTGGTGTCTCTGTGCCTTCAATTGCAAGTGCTCCACATCTGGTTCATTGGCTAACTTTTTAAGGCTTTCAAATTCTTGAATGGGAAGGATTTTAAAGTCCAATGCATGGGCCCTTGCCTGAATATGATCCAAATGAGGTTCATTGGCCAACTTCGCAAGATTTTGATATTCTTGAATCGGAAGCAACTTATAATCTAATACTTCAGCCTTAGATTGAATATGGTCTAAAGGAGGATCATTGGCCAATCTCTTCAACTCCTCGTATTCCTCACTACTCAATAACACATGATTCTGTGCAAGAACCTTTTCGCGTAGCTGTTCAATGGTTGGAGAATCTGCGAGTTCTTTCAATTTATGATGTTCTTGATTACTCAAAATGATACTGTCCACAATGCTTGCTTTACTTTGCAAGTGTTCTAAGTCAGGGGATGTTGCCTTTTGATATAACTCATCGTATTTCGAGTTTTCAATGACGAGGTGATTCAATTGACTTGCCCACATACCAATATGCTCAAGAGAAGGCGACGTTATAGTAGCTTGCATCTCATCAAAATCCTCCCTAGACATGACAATGTTTCCTAATTCCTTTGCTTTCTCAGATATATATTCCAATGGTGGTTTATTTGCATTTTTATCAAGGATTTGATATTCCTCACTTTTAATAATTCTGTAACCAAGTTTCTGAGAGTGAGACTCCAATTGTTCAATTGTTGGGTTATTTGCATGATTATCCATTGTCTCATATTCACTTTCAGATAGTATCTTATAACCTTTTTGTTGTACCATTTGTTCAAGTTGTTCAATGGTAGGCTCATTGGCAAGTTTATACAAATCAGTATATTCTGTCTTGGAAAGTGTAACTAAGTTGTGCTTGTCTGCATGTAACTTTATTTGATTCAAGCTGGGTTCATTAGCCGACTTAGTTATTTGATCAAACTCTTTCTTATGGATAACCACTTGATCATGAATACCAGCACACTCTATAAGGTATTCCAAAGTAGGAGATGAAATTTTTTGATTCAATTCATCAAACTCATCGTTGCTAATCACTCTATGGTTGTGATTAACCAGTTTTGATACAAGGTATTCCAAAGTGGGTTGAGAGATGGAGTCATTAAGGGTATTATATTTGTCTTCATGAATGGTAATCAAGTTCTTTGACTTTGCTTTCTCGGTGATTTCATCAATAGAAGGGTTAAGCAACGACTCATGCGCTTCCTTACTCAAAACAACCGACCCTAATTCAGTTGCAACCTGAGTAATCTTTTGAAGTGAAGGAGTCAATAATTCCGCATACTCTTTGTTAGAGAGAGCAACCATCTCTTTCCCTTTAGCCTTCTCAGTAATATGCTCAACTGAGGGGTCATTTGCCGACTTATGTAACTCGTCATAGAACTTAGTTGTAGTCACTATCAATCCCAAATTGTTTGCTTTTTCTGTCAAGTAACCCTTCGTAGGCTTCTCATATTCAGCAGATAGCTTCTGATATTCTTCAAATTGAGTTTCACTGATTGGATGCAAGTTTAGCGCTGAACATTTGGAAATAATGTAGTCTTCAGAAGGTGAGTTGTATTTTTCAAAAGTCTTGGCTAAATCAGAAAATTTCTGTTCTGCAATCAATTTGAGGTTTTTATCATTTGCTTTCTTTGAAATATAATCAATAGAAGGGTCGTTGTATAAGGATGATATTTCCTTCAAATTTTCAAGATCTTCTGAGGGTAAGACAGTTAGTCCGTTTAATTCCAACCGTTTCTTCATTTCTTCTTCGTCAAGTAATTCTTTGTATGCCAGATTGCTTAAAACAACGTAGCCCCTGGTCTCAGCAAGTTCAACCAACTTGTGATCTGCCATAGACAAAGTACTATTTTCCTCCATTTCCTTGAATTTGGATAACGGCAATAAAACAAGGTTTTGTTTGCTGGCATACGCCTCAACTTGAGCATCGGTCAAGGAACCTGTAGCAAATTCCTTAGATAACGTTAATCTCTTAGAAGGCAGGATAACACTATTAGAATCAGAATCAGAATCAGTATCAACTTTAGTTAAAAGAGGAACGTGTCCCTGAAGAGCCGGAATCCCAACTCCTCTACTTTGGATCGATTCTAAGTCAGAAAATGAACTATTATCCCCACCAAACGGCTGCGGAGGTCTCGAAGGGGTGTTTTCAATACTATCACCAATGAAATCTTCCCACTTGCCACCATCGTTTGGAAATGGAGATCCCAGTGTATCGTCATTTGCAATCAAATATTTCGAATTCCTATTAGGAGAAGCGAAACTTCTGTTTGGAGTTTGGTCGTCTCTGATAGGCTTGATCTTTTTATTGGACTTTAATTGGGATAACTTCATAGGTGACTTCTGCAGTTGTTCATCATTTCTTGTTCTCAATAAAGCAGATCTCAACTTAGCAATTGTTCTATTAGAGTGGTTAAGGGTGGCACGAAGAGTTTCTACTTCAAGGTGAGGATTTCTAGGATCAGCAACTGGAACCTCATGTGGTTGTAAATCATGGAGGAGACTATCAAAGTCTGGTGTTTCGTCATCAGAGTCAACAATTGATGCGGAAATTAATGCAGAGGCATTCTGTAAGCCAGTATTTACCTTTTCCAGGTTCTTTTCTTCTTGAAGCGTAGTAATCTGGGAATGTAATTGATCATTTTCGTCATTTAACTCTCCAATCTTCTCATTCAAGTCATTGATGTCTTTATTAAACGAAATTTTCAAAGAATTGTAATTTTCATTTACGGATCTGTTCTTTAAAAGTAAGTCTTCATTTTCTTTCTGCAAAGTATTGATTTTGACAGAAAGTTCTTTATTAGAAATGGCTAACTTTTCTTTGGAGGAGTTGAGAGACGTAACCTGTTCATTTAGGTTGATCAAATTGGTTTCTAATTCCCAATTTTTGTCCTTGAGATCACTCTCATTATTAAGCTGAAGACTTCTAGTATTTTTCAATTTTTCAATTTCGTCCTTGAAAACTTGAATCTCATCAAGAGAAGCCTTAAACTTAAGTTTATACTTTTGGTTTTCGGCTGTCAACCGACGACATTCACTCAACAAGTTTTCACTTAAGCCGACAACAAAATTCATATCATTACCTTTTGATTCAGGTCCTAATGTTGGTGTCGGTTTACTCACTGGAAGGAAGGGCATCTTTGAAACTTGCAGTGAAGAGTCACCAAGAGATGATTTTCGAGTCTTTGGCAAGGACGGCAATTGAAATATGTTTTCATTCTTACTACCCAGATCAGTACTGGTTCGAGACAATTGCTTGTCAGACTTCTTATTGAAGAGTCTTCGTTGGATGTCGGAGAACTGCCCTCGGATATCTTCCTTAGGTTTATCAGCCATTATAAAAAGAAATCCTTTTTCACGCTAAAATGTTGATGTTCTGCAAAAAACTATTTACGGAGGGACGTGGTAGTTTTGTTGTCTGATCTGTTACACACATCAAAACAAAAAAAAACAAAACAAGTCGTGCGACAACAAATATATGTACAGGAATATTATTTGTACTGAATTTTGCAATAACTGCGCATTAGGATGATTGTTACTAAATTATATAGTGTAACATATATGTATATATTACTCACGGGTGTCATTATCGTCATGAGATAACCCTCTATTCTGAAGCAAACCCACCGTCACTGAATTAGAACGGTAATTATTGGGTCTATTGTTGATGTGTTTTTCGCTTATCGCATTAGTTAGTTCTTCTTTGTCGTTTCCGAAATGCTTTGCATTTGGGAATGGTGAGTAAATCGGTCCCTTCTTGTAATGATTATTGAAAAAGTAATGATTTGGTTTATTATCTGGAACCTTGAAACCGTCCCTTTGGATTTGATGAAAAGGAACCGAGTTATTATTAGCCAAGGGAGATGATCGGTACGTCAGAGTCATCGAATTGTCCACAGGCAGTTGCTTACGATCACTGTCTTTCGCAACAACAGATTGACTAATTTTGTTATCCTTCTCACCAGTACCACTTTCAGTTGGGAAGTTGTCCGGCGAAATTGTGGTGTTGGAACTCTTCCCAGAAACCAAGGATAATGATAGATTCATATTGGTTCCACCAGTGTTAAGTAACGTTTGATTCGTACCTTGTCCGACAGAAAGACTTGTTCGTGGAACATTGGAAATTAATCCATCAGGAACATCCTCAAATTCTGGCAAATCATCTTGGAATAAGATAGGAACATTGTAGGTTGGTGGGGTAGTGTTGTTAATATACCGTGGCAAGTTTGACTCATATGATTTGGTTCTGTTACGAGCACTAAGAATGTTTGGTCTCGATGGTGGTGCCACTTTTGATGAAAATGCCAACGTTAAATTACCTTCTTCATCACTGTCAGTACTATCAGAACTAGAGGAATAAGAAGAATAACTAGACGCACTAGATGGTCTCCTAGCTGGGTTGGAGTTTGGAGCAACACCTTCACAATCACTATCATTCAATCCTATTGTCCTGGTTGGCTTTGAATCAGAAATATCAAAATTAACTGATCTGTGTTTCATCAGACTAGCCAAGTCAAACGCTTGAAATTTCTCAGTAATGCTATCAATGTTAGAAACATTGATAGTATCGGAATACATCATCGCCAAATCCGGATTAGACTGAACAGCCTCACTTGGCCTTCTTAAGCGTTCACGAGGAGGGCTAGATGTATGATCCTTCTTGTACTTTTGTCTATTTTTGGTGAATTCCTGAAACTTCAAGTTCAAGTAGTCATCATTAATACTGTCCAAGGATGCAAAACTTTCACTTAATGGCAAGGACATAACAGATGATGGTCTTCTGACAGCATCAATACTGATTGGTCCAACTTTAAGTCTATTTGCAGAGAGCACTTCAGTTTGTACTGAAGTACCAGACTTAACCGGAACTGATATCGGTGTAGCATGTTGAGTGGAGTGCATGTTCATGTTTGAAGGAACTTGAGACACAGACGAAGCGAGAATCAAATTCAGAGGAACATCATCTTCCGTAGAGGCACCCACTTGCGAGGAAAATGGGCTTCTGGCCGCTATTACAGGTGTAGACAATGTGGAGGAAAAGATACTGGATTTGCGTCTCTTGTCGTCCTGCTGTTGAATTTCTTTAAATGTATCAACAACAGATTGGTTTTTCAAGTATAAATCACCGCCGACATTTCTTTTAGTTTCAATCTGAGGAGCTTCCGACATTGTCACTGAACTTCCTCTTCTACTTGAAGTAGGTGTATGAGAATCAATCACATCTTGAAGCACAATATTTGGATTTCTTCCTTCTCTCATGCCTGCAAAAGAGTAAGGATTTGCCTTCGTAGAGTTGGGAGAAACAACGGTTGAACATGTAGACACAGTTGGTGATGCAAACATCTGGTGAGATAAAGCAGATGGGAAATGTGGAGAGTTAAGAAGACCGGAATCTGCACGACTCAGGGCAGCTTTGGGAGTGAAGTATGGATTAGAACTGGTCTGAAAGGCCTCGGAAAGAATGACCGAGTGATTCCCAGTACTTCCACTGAGTTTCACAGAAGAGTTAGGGTTTGAATTACTACTAGAAGATTCATCACTTGACGTACTTCTAGAATGCTCCAACTGAAGGGCAGCAAACTTGCTTCTTAAATCAGCATCCTTACTTCCATTTGCCTTGATCGCCTTCACCAAACTCTTTTTGATTCTAGCTCCAATACCAACAACAGCGTTCTGTATTTCATCCTTGGATACGATGTCATTTTTCTCCTCATCATTAATAGTGAAATCCAACAAACCCTTTTCAGCAGTGTTGTTCAAATACAATAGCTCGTTCAACAGCTCGAGATTATCTTCAAGGTCCATAAGAGTGAAAGGATGAGTCTTTATGTCCTTAATTTCGATTCTGGAGTCTGGATTTTTATCCAACATTTTGCATACCAAGTCTTTGGCTAAGTTGAATTCTTCTTCACTGATACCACAAGGGGAATTAAAGTCATCCTTAGTGGCAGGGAATTCTAGCTTTTGACTAACAATCACCAGAAACAACTCAAATTCAGATGCAGCATTAAAGGGAACTTTACCAAAAAGTAGACAGTATAATGTTACTCCTAAAGCCCAGATATCTATCTTGTAATTGATTTTGGAGACTATCTTGGTCATAGTCAAATCATTTTTCAAGGCTTCTAAGGAAGATGCGGATCCTGAACCATTCATCGAAGAACGTCGAGAGGTTGAAAAGTTTGTTTGACACAATTCCGGGGCAAAAAATGCTGGTGTGCCCGCTGTCTTGGCTAATTCCAACTCATTAACTAGGGAACCATCACTATCGTTCAATGAAGACGCAAATGAGACACCAAAGTCACTAATTTTGACAATGTTATCGGAGCTGACTAATAAATTTGCAGGTTTTATATCTCGGTGGACAATTCCTTGTAAATGCAAATATTCCAATCCCAACAAGACATCTCTGAAGATCTTTCTGGATTGCTTAAATGTTAAGTTAGGCGCAAATGTGTCGGATAAGAGGTAATCTTCTGAAAAATCTCCACTGCCTCTATGACCATTTTGGCGATTCAGGGTTTCTCTGATTTTGTGAGCACTTCCACAACAGGGAATGTCGTCTGGATCATGATGGCTTAAATCAGAATGTTGAGACTTTTTCCACCTGATTTCACCTTTCTCAAGATATTCTAGAACCAAGTATATCTTATGAGAAGAGACATCATCCAAGACTTCTCTTAATTTAACAATGTGCATGTGATTACACTTTTTCATGATAGCAATTTCACGCTTGATTTTCATCTCGTTATCATTCATTTGGTTCATCTTTGGTTTAGAGTTGCTTCTCATGCGTAAACTGGGTCTATTATTTTTTGACTTTCTGCTAAGGATCTTGATTGCTACCAAGTCGTTATTAATCAAGTCCTTTGCCAATTTAACTTTGCCATGTTCACCTTTACCTATTTCTCTCAAGATTTCATAGGTGTTGAGTACTTTTCTTCTGGAAATCGGATCATATTCTAAGAAAATACGAGTGGTTTCTTTGATTGGGGTATGGGGCCTGGTGGCCACAGAGTCACGCGGTGAAATTAAACTGGTTCTTTGAGATACAACTGGAGGAGACCTAACAGAGTCGTTATATATAGGATCCGCAGATGAGACTGATGATTCGCGTGATCTTGATAGGGTTTTCTGAAGTAGTCCTGTAACCTTATCAAAGACATTGTGTCTCAATGAGTCTGGTTCCAGAGGGACGTTGACGGGGACATCCGAGTTGTTGTTTGGTAGAACGGGACTACCTGGTGACAGTAAAGTAGGTGTGATTGGTTCGGAGGTCGATACTTCGGTGGTAGCAGACGCTGTTTTATTCAAAATGAAGGAATTCCTTGAAGTGGAAATGCGTTCATTCAAGGAGGTCGACATTGTTGAATGACATGAGCCAACAGAAAACAAAACAATATGGTGCAAAAGCTCAAGAATATATATCTAGTAAAGAGATTCAAACAGACGAATGCAATAGCGCAAGATATGATATTAAGTTTTGGACTTTTATGTGAGTGAAAGTATGGTATGTTAGCGATTGGCAAAAAAACTGTTGATTCGACAGCACGTGAGAGATAACCCAGTTGGCGATCTCCAGGAAGTGGGGGTCACAAAAAAGGGAAAATAAATTAGTGGAATATTCTATGGATGCTTTTGTGACTGCGAATTATGAAAACCGGAAATAGTTGTGGGCAGTGAAGCTTGGACGAGTCGAAGCACACCACCGAGTTTCGTGTCTGTGATTAGCTAAAATTATCACCCAAAAAAAATACCACGAAAAGAAGTGACGACAGACCTGAATGTATGACCTACCGAATTTTGAGCGCTTACCTCATGACTGAGGAATTTTGCAACACTCATCATAAACGTCTTTTTTCCAAGACAACAGATGGTGGTGAGACAATGTCAAAAAAACTTGTTTTTGAGAATTATTGAAATAGCTAGTTAGAACGGTATATGTACGTTTACGGGAATCCTTGTGGTGCTCATGTGTGTGTATGTGTGTTTGTGTGTATGGGCGTGTGACAATACCTTGCTTCGTTGTCCCATCACGTGAACGTACTGTGCTACGCTCTTCTAATGTAATATTTTTGTTTGGAATTGTTCTCATATTTTTCAGAGGCACTCAATCACAAAATCAAAACCTCTTCATGCCGTGGAGGTTGTTGGATAGAATCTCCTTTGATACCCATTTGGGAACAGTGAAGTATGTTGGAACAATTCCTGAATGGGGAGAAACCATTGCTTTAGGCATAGAATGGGATGTTCCCACGCGTGGAAAACACAGTGGATCTGCAAATGGCATCCAATACTTTACCACTCTGGTTGATGGCGCTGGTTCGTTCATCAAATCTACAAACCACAAGTTGGAACTACGTACAGATTTTGCCCTGGCACTTGATGATCTGTACGCCCACAAATACGATTTCACTACAGACTTACACTTTGGGACTAAAGTCGTGGAAAGTTACGGCTTCGGCAAACTCAACACCTTACAGGCCGACATGGACCATTTACCGTCGGTATCGTTACAAAGAAAATGCATTTTCCAGGCAGGTGCTGTGCAAGATTTACCCAAAGCCACTCATCTTGATTTGAGCTTCAACTTGTTCTCCGATACACTAGAAATATGGTCAATTGTGCAACAAATGCCTCTTTTGGAATCATTGATCTTGAATGGAAATCGTTTCTTTTCCATTGCTCCTCCCTTGTCGCCATTTACTTCTGTTCGTATCCTTCAGTTATCATCAACCAACCTTGCAGTACACTATGTTACAGATATAGTCTCGGCCTTCCCCAACCTCGAAGAACTTGTCTTAGCTGCAAATGGATACACAGATACCGATTTGGCACAGTTATCTTTACCAACTACTCTTAAATCATTGGATATATCGTACAATGAATTGGAATCGATACCCGCAACACTTTCCAATACAAACTTAGCATCACTTAACGTTTCTCACAATAAGATATCAAGCGTCCCCAGGCTAAAGTTCAATATGAAGTCACTAGATCTCCGTCACAACCTCATCAGTTCTTGGAATGTTATAGATCAATTATACTCAAATTTTGGTTCTCTCAACCAGTTGCGAATCAACGGGAATACTCTCTTTGAAAATATATCAATAGATGAGATGACCATTATCTTGATTTCTCGCTTTGAATGCCAAGGGAAAGACGAGGAGCAAACAGGGGATAAGTTACGGATGTTGAACGGTGCAATATTATCGAAACAGGAAATTCTCAATGCTGAAATGTATTTCATATCTAAAGTTGTTCAAGGCAAATACTCCATCAACAAAGAAAGCGTTCGATGGAAGAAATTGGTAGAGAAACATAATATCAAGGAGGCCAGCACTCCACCTAAGAAAAGGGTTAACGTTTTCGAGGAGAAGAAGTTAATGTTGCAGGTACAAATTAACGGAACGTACATAACAAGAACCTTTCTTAAGGACAATACTGTCTTGAGATTAAAGGGAATTATTTCCAAGTGGCTTACAAACAAACCCATAACTGACTTCAAACTTTATTACTATATCAATGAATTTGAAGTTAATCCACAGAATCACATCAAACAGTATCTTGACGATAATATGGCCGAACTAGACAGTTACGGTTTCCTGTCATCTCAAAAGGTGTATGTTACTTAGATAGATGTAGGCTATTTATTCAACAAAGTTCCATAACCCATCACCCAAATAATGTAACAATTCAATGCCGATACCCTTGTTCTTGGACTTGATATCGTCTGTGCTCATCACCAATTTCCCAATGGCAAGGGCGTGTTCTTTACCTTCGGCATAGACCGCAACAAGACTATCGACCTCCATGTTTTCTTCTGGTAACTTGGCACCAGCAGAAGTCAATCCCGGACACATGATGTTGGCACCTGACAATACAAACTTGATGGCACCTCTGTCGACCTGTACTCTTGGGAAACATTGGGGATATTTATGGACAACTTTCAAGGCTGGAATCAAATCATCAAAATGCTGAAACAATACAACTTCGTTGTCGACAGAATACAACTGAATTTTATCTTCACACTTGATCAAGATCACTTGGGATTTCTTCGGTATTATAGTGTCAATGACCGGTTCCAACTCTTCAAACTGTCCCACAAATTTGGATTTCAATCCTCTTTGAACAGAAGACTTGATGTTTGAGCGTGAATGAACGTCTTCTTTCGTAAACTTTTTGAACATTGTAGCACTGTCTTGTTGGCTATATCTTTTGGCAATTTGCACATTATCTAAGAGGAATCGCAACGAGAAAATTTTGCCTGGAATAATATGCAGACCATAACAACTATATACTTTACAACTACACTTGATATGTTGATATGTTTTACATGTAAAGATTTATAATTACAATGACACCATCCAGCTAATGCCTTGGTGTCATCGCACTCAAAGAAAATCTTTAAATCAATATGGCCCCTTACAAGAGTTCCGGAATCATGTCCAGAGTCAATGTATCCAGCTCAAGATCTACCACAAAAATATTAGACCGAGCGAGGCACAAGGCGTCGTTGCTACTTCTCCTTTATTCCACCCCAATGAACTCACTGCTGTGACTTAAAAGAGAATCACATTGACTGAAAATCGTCAACGTTGTCTAGTTAGTTAGTCTTCAAAGAAGAACCAAGTAAGCGAATGCCAAAAATTCCCTAAATATTCGTAACACAAGGCTACAATATTAGGAGCTGTCAGGTTATAGTTTTCAACCAGCAAAAACATGATCTCGGACGAATCCTCACTGATACACGTAATGCCCCTGCATAAAGATAGAGAAGAAGAGCAAAATGGTTTTTTCAAAACCATGCTGGATTTCGCTTCCTTTTATAGTTTCAGATTTCTGCGAGAAAAAAAAAACTCTTGTGGTCCAGAAGTAATCCGGGTAACACTTTGCAACCATTTCTTTCGTATTCATTATTCATTAACTATAAACGATTCTATACCTTTCCAATCCACGTCTATCCCAGTAATACCCAGCAATTGTTTCGCTGATATACCCTGTGAGACCTTGATCAAAATTTCAGTCTTTTTGCTATGTCCTATTTTTCCACAAAAAGCTTTTGATTGCCCTTCTTCTATATGTATACCTTCTCCAGGATTGTAGAAGTTAATCCGATCATTGGGATCAAGCGTGGTATAATAAGAAGTATAGAGTTCCATAGACTGTTCTGAATTCAAGAGTCCTTCCCTTTCTCCTAGTATGTATATTTCTTGATCTGTCTGAGTTGGAATTGTGGGCGAAGCCCTTTCAGATTTACTCTGACACATAAGATCACTAGACAATCTTGCAAGTTCCTCATCAAGATCATCATCAAAAAAATCATCCTCAGAAACTTCTGGTTGTACCACAGGGGCCGAGGATTCATTTACGGAGTAATTAGGTAAATCGAGTGTAACTTCATGGAATGAACTAGGAACATTCTTTGTTTCTAATTTCATCTCATCAATGTTTGAAGGCATCCGGTGTTGTGACGATTGAATATCCATTTCATTTTCATCGTCAGCCACGAAATCATCGTCTGAAAACTCTTCTTCCATAAGCCTTGTATTATCAACGTTTGACCCCCCAAGGACTTCAATCTCTTCAAGATCGGAATCATTAATACTTTCATCCTGGTGGCATCCGTTAACAAATTCTATACCATCTGGACTCTCCTTGTCGACAACCTCTTCCACGAGATCGTTTCCATCAATGGCATCAGAGTCATTAATACTTTCATCCTGGTGGCATCCGTTAACAAATTCTATACCATCTGGACTCTCCTTGTCGACAACCTCTTCCACGAGATCGTTTCCATCAATGGCATCAGAGTCATTAATACTTTCATCCTGGTGGCATCCGTTAACAAATTCTATACCATCTGGACTCTCCTTGTCGACAACCTCTTCCACGAGATCGTTTCCATCAATGGCATCAGAGTCATTAATACTTTCATCCTGGTGGCATCCGTTAACAAATTCTATACCATCTGGACTCTCCTTGTCGACAACCTCTTCCACGAGATCGTTTCCATCAATGGCATCAGAGTCATTAATACTTTCATCCTGGTGGCATCCGTTAACAAATTCTATACCATCTGGACTCTCCTTGTCGACAACCTCCTCCACGAGATCGTATTCAACAACGGCCTCTCCTTCCGATTCAACTATGCTATCTAGAAAATCTTTTTCTCGATTTCTATCCTCGACGGACTTTGTATCTCCAATTTCTCGAATCATGCTTGTAACACTTCTAAAGCCAGTTTCAACACCATCGGGCATAAAAAATACCTTGTCATTTTTCTTTTGTTTCTTCAGCCCAACTTTGCTCTTTGAGGTCTTACCAGTCATGTACTGAGTAGCAAGTCGTAAAATCCGATCATCATCATCCTCATCCTTAATTTCAAGGTTCACAGCAGGAACCTCTATTAACTTTTTTTCAACAGCTGGTGTAAACTCAGGCGGAATTATTCTATTTCTTTCAGCCAAATTAATAACATTACCAGTCATGATGTAGTTTTGAATATGCTCATAGCCATCCATTGCTCTGTCGAATTTTGACTCCTCATTACCAGAAAACAAGAGCAAGACTTTACCATCTCGCTTACGAGCAGTTCTTCCCATTCTTTGAATGTTCTTGATTGGCGAGCTTGTTGAGTCGTAACATATAATTAAATCAACCTCACCAATATCCAAACCTTCTTCTCCAATGGAAGTTGCAACTAAGATATTATATTCACCATTTTTGAACTGCTTAATGATCTGTTTCTGTAGCTTTTGGTTCATACCTTTCATCTGCGCATACTCGGAGCTGGATTTTCCAGAAGAATTACCTGGAACTTCCGTAAGGTCGTCCTCATCATTATCATTAGCATCAGCATTTCGCTTTCGCTTTCCAGGCTTTTTCTGTTTAGCTGAATATTTTGCTTCGTCAAACTTGTCCTTTTCCTTTGCTTGACCAATAAATATATGGGGCTTCAAAGCATTGTCATCGACTGCTTCTATCGATTGCACAATTTCCAAAGCAGATTCTCTGAATTCAGTAAATATTATTACTTTTGAATTGGATGTATCATTCAGGATGAAAAATTCTTTCAATTCTTCCAATACAGCTTCGATCTTTGGATGACTTATACTACTTGAATCTTGTACCATACTCTCAGCTTTTTTCATCAACTCTTCAATCGAATCATGATAGTAGAAATCAGCATTGAGTTTATTCTTGGACTTCTTTTGTTTCCATTTGGTTTTAAATTCTAACCTCTTCTCAGAAAAATAACTGTAGAAGGACTTGACTCCATAAATATTCAACCTTCTAAGGCATTGGCCAACAACACCAAGCAATTGCAAAATAAAAAAGTTTGACCATTTCAATCCTTCTGGAATAGTTTTATTCATGGCCAACTTTTTGGATGCATCCATACACTGAAAAAAGTTGATTTTCAGAGGAACCCTCATGTCATAAATCTTTCTTTCGTTGGCCAATTTCAACACTGGATCTATTGCGGTGCATAAATAATCGATGCATTCAAGGATATCTTGGGATTGGTCAATGGTCCGTCTTTCAATCTTCTTGCGTTTCATATATCGTATAATGTCTATACTTCTCTCTGTTCTGACTTCGATTTTTGATATTAGTAAGTTGTCAATAATTTCTTGTACACCTTCGACATCGGATGCTGGTGTTGCAGTTAGGGCCAAGATACGAAACGAGCAATTGAATCGTTTAAGAAACTTGACCACGTTATTATACGCATAGTTACCTCTGGATCTGTGTGCTTCATCTATCACCAACAAAACCACAGACTTTGGATTTACTATCCCCGAAGCCAAATCGTTTTCCACCACCTGTGGTGTGGTGAAAAAGACGTGTTTTGAGTCCCAGATCTCGCCTCTATTCTTTCTGGTTTTATCGAGAAGCACAGCCACATCTGTTGCAGGTATGCCTGTGATGGAGCAGCAAGCCTTAACTTGTTGTGCTACCAAAGGCTTTGTTGGTGCCATAAATATGATTTTTGACTGGGGAAACCACCGAGTGAAATTCAACATGATTGTGGATGCAATAAAGGTTTTACCCAACCCAGTTGGCAATGATACCAAGAGATTGTCGTAGATTGCACGTTGAACAATATTATACTGATAGTCACGGATCTCAAAGTTAGTGGGGTAAATGTACGTTGTCAAATTCGAGTATTCTATTTGATGATGTGTTGGAGCATTGAAGGATCTAGCTTCCGGGATCACTTCGTATTGTGGTTTCGTTCCAACCACCAAACCGTCTAGTGTTCTTTGCACTAGTCGCTCTTTTGAGGTTGGTCTGGCCGTAGATGCAGATGTTTCTCCCATCAAGATTAGTTGTAACTCTTCATCATTATCATCAAAAACAGAGTCACTGTCGTTGTCGATATCGCCCATTATTCCTCATTCAGCTCTGGCGCTTTAATTTGGTAGTTAATCGCGTGTGGAGAGGGCGATAAATTTTGTAATATCATCAACAAAACAAGAGACGCGATCCATTTTTGTAATTCATCTTCTTTTTGCCAGCCATCAATAAATGTCACAAGATCCATACAAAATAATCGGACAATCAATACAAAGATTGTCCGAACCCATGAAGGAACTACTTAAAAATCATAACGAGTTTATGATCCAAAATTTAAGTGTTGCAAACAACCTTGCCACCGTGCCGAGACTTAACCAGGTATTAACGGAAGAATTAGCAAAAACACCCAAAAGAACTACCACAACAAGTGATACGGGATCAGAATAGGGAGTAGTGCTGCCTAATTCACGCTATTTTAAGCGATGACGTAACCTTTGAATACTACGCAAGTGTATCTCATACATAAGCCTTCAGCCACAGGATCCTTGACGGATCGTGGTGTGGCTATGCTAATAGTTTTAGTAACACTATCTACTGCACTTGCCGCATTTGGATATTGGGTTTTCTCAATCCCCGAGATATCTTGTTTCACATTCATATCCCTGTCACAATACTATGCCCATTGCTGACTGAAGCGAGGTCCTTACTTTTTTTTGTGATAAAGCTTGCCCAGAAGGCATCTAATTTTCTATACATTTGACGTGTTCTATATCCACAGTATTTCATGCGATATGTCTTGTGAAAAATATTCTTCCGGCCCGATCCAGACTTGACGGGTGCCGTAATATGATGGGAATGTATCACCTTTGGACCCAATTGCACCGATAAGTTAAGTTTTGATTCGGTTCATCCCGACAGAATGATCTTTCTTCATCCATAACGTTGCCAAACCAGACTCATAAAAGAAAATAGTCTAACGAACCGAACGAGATCCTGATTTTTTTTTTACTTGCAAACAGGAGCCACAACTGCGAGTATCATAATTGCTATATTTTCTGTCAATCTCACCCGAGCCGAATTACTGCGTTTCGAGAACACAGGGAGCAATTGCATGATGGTATAAAAGAATTTGGAATCAGACCAATTGGAATTTCCAAGTCCTCCTTCAAAAGCAATATGTCAGAAAAAGCAGTCCATTTATTGGGCCAAGGGGCCGGATACGGTGTTTTAGTTGGTGTTGGTGCTGCATTCGCCGGTGGAATGATCCTCACGACCAAATTGTTGCAAAAATACCTTCATGAAAATTCAAACTCCACCGAAACGTTTGCTGTTGCAAACAGAACAGTCAAAACTCCATTAACAACTTCTGCGGTTTACTCTTCATGGTCTTGGGCAACAGAATTACTATGGTGTACCACAATGGTTTACAATTACGGAATTCAGGCTTCTTACTTTTACGCGGCTGGCTTAGCAATTCAGATTGCTGTAATGGCTACTATTGGTATTCACGCTAAGAAAAAGATTCCTACAGCCCACACCTCGTTGGAGATTGTTGGTTTAAGATATGGAACAGCCTGTCACATCTTATACATGTTCCTTTCGTTGGTAAATAATTTATTGTCGTGTTCCTCCATGATTCTTGGTGCAGGAGGTGCCATATCCATTATTGCCGGTAATTTACATATTGTTGCCAGTTCCATGCTCATTCCCTTTGGAGTATTACTATATACTGCAGTTGGTGGATTGAAAGCGACATTTTTGACCGATTTTGTTCATACGTTGATTTTACTCTTGATCCTTTGTTACGTGAACACTTCGGTATTGACTTCCAGCCAGATTGGTGGCCCATCAGGCTTGTATCATTTGTTGAAGGATATCGATGGCCAAAGATACATCGAAGGAAACTATGAAGGCTCGATATTAACTGGAAAATCACAAGGGGCTATATTTTTTGGTATTATCTTGACGACTGGTAACTTTGGATTAACTGTCATGGATTCATCTTTCTGGCAAAAGACCTTTTCAGCAGATGTTAGATCAACAGTTCCTGGGTACTTGATTGCAGCTGTTCTAATATTTGCCAATCCATGGCCACTTGGTGCTATTATTGGTGGTGCTAGTATTGTATTGGAAAACACCCCAAGTTTTCCCACATATCCACGGGCTATGTCAGCATTTGAAATCGATTCAGGCTATGTATTACCTTATGTATTGAAGGCCGTGTTGGGTGATCGAGGAGTTGGTGCCATGTTATTGGTGATTTACTTGGCGGTGACCTCTACTGTCAGCGCTCAGATGATCAGTGTCAGTAGTATCATTTCGTTTGATATCTACAAGAAGTATATCAACCCACAGGCTCAAAATAAGCATATGATCAGGGTATCTCATTTCGGGGTGGTTTTCTTTGGATTATTCGCCGCTGGGTTTTCGGTGATGTTACACTATGTTGGAGTCAACATGACTTGGATGGGTTACTTTGTTTCAATGGTTATTTGTCCCGGTGTTCTTCCGCTCATTTTCACCATTACATGGGATGGGCAGACTCAATTGGCTGCCTTTTGTGCACCGATTGCTGGACTTGTGACGGGAATTTCGGTGTGGTTGAGTACTGCGTACCATTACTACGGTGAAATTTCAATAACCAGCTCTGGAGGACAATTACCGTGTCTTTTTGGATCATTGACCGCTATATTTATCCCTGGGGTGGTAAGTGTCGTCATAAGTTTGACCAAACCAGCTAAATTCGATTGGGATACATTGAAAGAAACCAATATTCTTATAATTGATGACAAGAGTAACATAACTTCCGAGGAAGATGATGGATCTGACCAGCCAAGTGCACGGATAAATGAAAAGAATGATGTTATTATTGGCGAACAGAATACAGATACTTCAGATTCTATTTCAGTATTGGGAGAAAACTTAGAACCAAGTGTCATAGAAGATAGAGAAATCGATTTCTATATCAAAGTGGCCACTGGTGCTTCGATATTTATCCTTTTAATCACTTGGGTTCTTTGGCCATTACCATTATACAGAGACTGGATCTTCACAGAAGCTTACTTCAAAGGTTACATTGTAGTTGGTCTTATTTGGGTATATGCAGCCTTGTTAATTGTTGGTATATATCCGATCTACGCTGGACGTCACTCTATTGGAGTTGTTTTTAAGGGTATACATAGAGATTTGTTCAAGGGAAGTAGGACTTGATAGAAATAAATGAAATTGTACACACTAAAAGCACGCGCACATATTCACGATGTTTAAAAATTCAAACCTCATTTGATAACTAATGTTCAAGACAGTGGTTTCTAGTTCCAAAAGTACCATTAGAACACTCCAAAGAAATATGGGTTCAATTAAAATGTCATCTGAGACTCCAGGTCCTATTGAGAAGGGAATTGTAGACAAGTTGGTTGCCAACTTGAACCCCTCTCATTTGAAGATAGCCAATGATTCCGCTAAACACGCCCACCACGCCGGAATCAGAGGTGCCACCAATGTCACTGAGTCACATTTCCGGATAGAAATTGTCAGTGAGGCCTTTGCTGGCAAGAATATGCCCAGCAGACACAGACTTGTTTACCTGTTGTTGGATGACGAGATTAAGAACAAAGGCGTACATGCTTTGCAAATGAAGACCAAGCTTCCCAGCGAAGTAAAAGATTAGGCCAAATGGCTACTATGTAAATACATAATACCTTTATATATATATATTTATTAAAAAACAAACAAAAATCTTGAGTCAAGTATTAAATACAAACAATAAAATACAAATTCGTTAGATCAATAATCACCAGCAGAGACCCCATTAAGTTCACCGCCCTCAATGTTATTTGATTCTTGAGCAGAGGCATTCTTTGCTACCAACTCGACAATTCTTCTAATGACTGGCAAATTCAACCATGCTGGGACGTATGCTTCGACTCTTGAGAATGGTCTCAAGTTTATCGTTCTGAACGGATCATTGAAATGGCCATCTGTAGAAACCATCTCGAACAAATCATCTGCATTTGTGGAATCATTTGCCTTGACCTTATCAGCAACCGCTTGTAACACGTTTGGAGCAATTGGTGTTTCATAGTCAGCGACATAGTATTGAGAAATCAACTTTTGGATTTGAATTGGTTTCAATGCATAACAGATTTCGTATATGATATCAATATCGTCAGGGGTATTCTTACGCAATTGTAACAACTTTGCAGCTTGTAACAAATGGCTCAAGTAAGCAGAACCTTCCTGAATTTCATGACCCTTACACCATTCTTCTAATCTGGTGACATTATAGTTCAATTGAAGACCTCTCTTCCACGATAAGAAATTTCTTCTCATGATCAAATCATTGAAACAAAGTGCATCGACAAATCTCAACAATTCAATAATAACTTCATTCATAACTTCCTGTTCAATAAAATAAGACTTCATAGACCAGTAGACGGAGTTGAAAAAACTCAAGATATCATCCATCTTGTATTGAACACCTGGACTGAACACCTTGGCCAAAAACGGAGAGTTTTCTGGAGCCATAAACCCCGGTAAGGATTGGGAAAGAACAACTGCAGATACAACCTTCTTTTCCAAATCTTTCTCCATTTTCTTCATCCACATGTTATAAATGTTGTAAGAGAGAGATTCAAAATCTTCCTTGACAACTGCAACTAATTTAAGATATTCGTCAAATTCTTCTTCACTCATTTCATTAGACAATGTGTCATTTGCAATAATTGTTTGTTGAGCATATGAAACAAAGGAGTACAATTCATGAGTATTGGACAACCAAAATGCACCATTTGGAATAACATCGTCGTCCTTCAATGCAGAAACAATCTGTTGAATTGATGACAATACTTCTCCCAAAAATTCTTCACTTTCTTTGGTCAAACCCAATCTCCACATATCAGACAAGATGATAATGATGATTCTGGCTGGGAACAAGACTTCCTTACGGGTCAAATCAGCAGCAACACCTGCTGGAGGAATCTTCAAACCCTTCAACAAACCGTCAACAATTTCACGATGCAACTGTCTTGAATCCCGCAACAACTTGAACAATTCTTCATTAATGTCATCAACGTTGGCTTCTTCATCGTTAGAAACAGCAATGACAGACACTGGTCTGTTGTTTTCCAAGGATGTTGGAGAGTTCCATGCCAAAGCACTGCTATGGCGCTTATTGCTGACACCTCTGACCTTAGGGTTATTGAGCGAGCCAGCAGCAGCACCAGCAGAGAAGGCACCAACACCACGACTGTTTTGCTGGGATTGTAAATTAGCAAGTTCAGACTTCAATTGTTCGATGTGGCTCTTCAAATCAACTTCAATTGTGTCACGCTTAAGCAAGTCATTCTTGGCCTTGTTCAATTCTTCAATGTTACGTTGAACTTCTTCCTTCAAGTTGGATTGTTCTTTAGTTAACTCTTCTATCTTCTTTTCAGCATTGGTGTATTCGTTCTTGATAACACTTAATTCCTTGTTGAGATTTTCAATTTCTAGTTGATGCTCAGTACTTTGAATGTCATACTTCTCGTTGAATTCAATTTCTCTGCTCTTGAGCGTTTCGTGAGCAGCACCTTGTTGTTCCAACAAAACCTTCAATTGACTGATTTCTTCTACCAACTTCTTATTGTCTTGGATCTTCGATGCCAAGGATTGTGTCAAATCAATAACCTTGTTTTCTAACTTGTAAGAAACTTCCTTGAGCTTGTTAACCGACTTGGCGTCTTGTCTCAACTTATTCAATTCACCATATGCTAACTTTCTTCTGAAAGAAGACTGAATCAAAACGATGGCCTTCATATTCTTCTTGTGTTCTTTTCTAGCGGTGTATCCTCTCCAAGCATTTTGAAGTGTAACAGCAGATCTTTCGGTTCTTAAGGTTGTGAAGTTTCTTCTTGCTTGCAAGCCTCTAATAGATTTCTGCAAAACAATAATAGAATTAAAGGTGTTCTTAATTTGTTTTCTCACCATGTAGCTTCTAACCAAAGTTTGAATCAAAGTAACAGCCTTGTCTTCAATCTCACGTCTGATTTGCATTCTCTTAATGTGACCACGAAGCAATGCCTGTAATTTAGCGTGAGAATCTTGAATTTGCAAATACTGTTTGCGGAAGTAATGTTTTCTCATATTCTTCTGTATCATAACAGCAGATTTGAACAACTTTTCTGATCTCAAATTTTCAAAATAAGCCAACATACCTGCCTTAAAGAAGATCTTAGTGTTACCCAATTGGTACTTGGCCTTTTCTGTGATATTCGAATCCAAGATAGTGTTGCACAACTCACTGACAGATTCCTGTGTTCTATCACCACTCATGACCTTAATCCAAAGGTCAGAGTGAACCAAGATATGATATCTATCAGCAAATTCCACATATGACCATCTTGATGGGAAACCAGCACAAGAGATTCTAATTGTTTCCAAAACACCACAAGCTCTCAATTGAGATAGAACCATTAATGAATCAAATTCCCAGGCTTTCTTCTGTTCATTCGGCTTGATACATCTAATGTAATGGACATTGGTAGAGTTGATGGTTTTCATCAATTCAATTAAGGAGTTCTTGAACATCGATCCCAACGTTGGTTTCTTCAGAGCAATGGACTTCACCTTCAGAACAGGCTTATTCTCTTCCAACTTTGCACTGTTTTTATCGATAATTGCCAAAACGGACTGCAACAATTCATTTGTAGAATTCTTCATAACTTCCAAGTGTCCATCGCCAACAGTGTCTCTGTTCTTTTCAATGAAACCGTCGATGTCATAAGTAACATCCAATGCATAATGACTAACAATAAATTTGGTCTGTCCAAATCTTGGCTTTTTGAAGACCTTATTAGTAGGTTCCTTGTCCAAAGTTTGATACATCTTTTCAATCCAGGTCAAATCCGTACCTGCTGGTAATCTCGACTCTTCATCAAGCAAAGAAAGGACACCCAATCTGTTTTCAATTAAGTTAATGCATGGTTGATTGTCTGAAAAATCAATAAAGGACCATTCAATCTCTTCTTTAATGTATTCCTCTTGCTCCAACTTGAACACATGCTGGTTAAATTCTTGCTGCAACTTTTCGTTAGCATAGTTAATACAGAACTGTTCAAAAGAGTTGGTTTCAAAGTGCTCGAAACCGTAAATATCCAAAACACCAATAAAGCTATTAATGTTGGACTGGATTTCTGGTGGGCACAAATCAGCATTGACATAATCAACCAACCAGTCAAATAAGGCAGAATAAATATATTTGGCAACAGAATCTCTTGCGACCAAAGCTTGCTTGTGGTTCAAATTACTAATAATCTTTTCGGATCTAGTAGTAATTTGCTTCTTGACACACCACTTACTGAAGCCAACAGGATCAATACCTAACAATTCACAAGCTTTGACCAAGTTTGGTTCTTCAGATGACAAAATAGCATCGTTTCTGGTAGCAGCAATATCAATATTACCAAGGTGCAAAAGAGCAGCTAAAATCTTGTAGATTTCAAACTGTTGCGAATCTTTAATACCAATCAATGCCAAAGCTTCTTTGGTTATGTCGAATTCCTTAACATCGTCAACACCTTGGATTTGTGCCGAGCCACCTTGATTGGTATACTTATAGTCGTCAGCATGCGTTAATCCAAGCTTGGACTTCTCATCTTCATTCATACCAGCCAATAATTGGTAGAAGATATGGTAATTTCTTTCTGAAGTAGGCTGAAAGACCAACCTAGATCTCTCCAAAAGATAAGTTCTAATTCTAGCACCGATAATGGAGGTTTCCTTGTCAAACAAGATTTCCAAGTACTTACCAAATCTGGAAGAATTGTCATTTCTAGTTGTCTTGGCGTTACCAAAAGCTTCCATAATAGGGTTGGTAGCCAAAATTTGCTTTTCGACATCAGACATGTCTGACTTGTGCTCGGTGCCAATGTTTTGTTGCAATTCAGATTCCTCTTCAACAGATGCAAAGTATCTCATGATATATTTGGCACTGACAGTTTTACCAGCACCCGATTCACCACTGACAACGATAGTTTGGTTCTTTTCATCTTGTTTCATGCATCTATAGGCATCTTCAGCGATAGCAAAAAGATGAGGATCCAATTCTCCTCTTCTCTTACCGGCATATGCCTGGATAATATCCTGCGAGTATAACTGATCTACTCTTTGAAAAGGGTTAGTGGCAATCAAGACAATACCTGAGTAGGTATAGATATTCAACTGGGAATACCGTAACTTGATAGCATGCAACACAGCGGGTTCGTTCAAATAGGACAAACTTGTTAAATCCTCGGCGGCTTCTAAAATGGGAGGATTTCGTAACGGAGGTAACTTCTCATTGTCTTCTGAGAGGTCGTCGGTCTCAACAACAAAGACTCTGTCTTCGTCTGTTTCTGAGACAAGTTCCAAGATATGCTTCTTGTCTTTCTTGTTATTGGTCTTGACAGTAGTTCCAATCCATCCCAACTTTTCGTCTGGATACCAACAACGGGTACCGACATCATAAGCAGAGACCATGGTAGCGATACAATCAATGAACGATAATAATACACACCAAGTTTCTCTCTAATATAAACGCGTATCTGGAGTATTGCAAATGATAACTCTTTGTTTCGTTCTCAATGACGCTTAGTGTTTTAGAAAGAATAGACGCTTTTTTATCTAAATGTTTGAGGTGGGTGTTTTGTACGTGTTTTCAATTTTTTTGTTGATCCGGGATTTTGCAGGTTTTGATTTACAATTTGTGTTTTTTTATCCTTAACCGAAGTGTCACAAACGGAACTAGTGGCTGGTACACGGGGAATCACATTTCAAGTGGTTGCCGTGTAAGTCGATTTCTCTTTATAAAATTTTATTGTAAAAGTGACTAAACTCTACACTTACTACAAACATCGAAGTGATCTTTCCAGGGACCAATTCTATCCGCCAGTCGAGCTTCTTTTTAACTTGTTTCTGAATGCCATGTGGGCGACCTTTGGTTGTATAGTGTAGTGTACAGGAATTGTTGTAGGGTGATTTGCAGGTTACGTCTAGACGCGTTAAACAAAAAAAAAGATAAATAGAACCGCGGAATTGAACTTTTTGTTGTTTTCTGAATCTTTGAGAAAAAGCGTGTATAGCACAGTGTCGTGTAGAATGTCGTGAGTTCAGGACATGTTGTGATTCCCAAACCAATTTAGTATTATTAATCAGCAACTTATGGCGGCATGATGAAACAATAGATGGTTTCGAGCATACTTCAGGGGTATCCGAATCGGAGAAGAGACAAGGTTGCTACTACAATAAAGCGCAATTGTTTGAATGCTTTATCCGAGAAGTTATAATGTAGTTATTAAATTAAATCGCAAAGTTTCCCGGCTTTTTTTTTTTTGACATACTGACAAATGGAGCTGGTGTAATAGGGAAGATTTGGGGTGATCCCATTTTATAACATAACACAAAAACATAGATGTAGGGTCCGACCGAAAAATTGTAAAAAGCGTTAAAATATGATTGAAATATAACGCTCTGATAGATGGCAATCATAAGATTAGCCAATTACAGACGAGGGGGCTTATCATTTGCGGCCAAATGGGTCTAATTTTTCTAATATTTTCGGTAATTAATCGTTATTCACA
The DNA here is from genome assembly GCA_030574975.1 of Teunomyces atbi. NCBI lineage: Eukaryota > Fungi > Ascomycota > Pichiomycetes > Serinales > Debaryomycetaceae > Teunomyces > Teunomyces atbi. The sequence continues at coordinate 93,661 of JAJMFW010000023.1, read as the reverse complement.
CCAAAGAGGGCTTAATACCCAACATGGGTCCAGCCAGAGTGAGGTTAGTGGGGAACCACTGATTTTTTTTTTCGGGCCGTGACAGACTATAAAGGAAGTCCTATTCCAAGCCTGTTTGCATTATTTTCTCACGGTAACAGATATTTTTGCTAGATAATGTCAGAAATTAAGCTCGAGGAACTTAAGAAACACAATACGAAGAACGATTGCTGGGTAGTTATCCACAATAAGGTTTACGACGTCACCGATTTTATGTCTGAGCACCCAGGAGGAATGGGGATTATTCTTAGATATGCCGGTAAAGATGCGACCAAAGCGTTTGATCCGATCCATCCTGGCGATACTTTAGACAAGTACTTGCCTAAAAAATATCATTTAGGTGCTTTGCTGAAACTGGCTGCAAAGAATAAGTCAAAGAAGAAAAAGCAGGACAAACAGGAGAAGCAGGAAGCGAAGAGAAAAGAAAGCTTGGCACTTCAACCTCTCACCTCTGGTAAAGTGACGGTTGGAGAATTTGATGTCGAGTATGATGAACAGGATGACCAGTTGCCAATTGTTTATGTTGCGGACTCCGAAACAGCTGGAAATGTGGTTGCAGTAGCAGGATCTACCGCAACTTCTCCAGCAGATGCGTATGATGATGGCGATGGTGACGACGGTGATGACGATGATGAAGACGAGGAGGAGGAAGAGCCTGTCACAGAAGAGGAGCTCCAAAGACGTCAATTAGTAAAGAAAAAGCCCAACTTGTCCCAAATCTTTAACCTTAATGACTTTGAGTTTGTGGCTCGTCATACCATGGAACGGACCGGCTGGGCTTATTACTCTTCTGGATGTGATGATGAAATTACGCTTCGTGAAAACCATTTGGCTTATCACCGTATCTTTTTTAAGCCACGAATTTTAGTCGATGTGACTACGGTTGATACGTCATTCACTATGTTAGGAACAAAGACCTCTGCTCCATTCTACATTACTGCCACTGCTCTTGGTAAGTTGGGACATGAAGATGGAGAAAAGGTGTTGACGAGAGCAGCAGGAAAGCAAGACGTGATCCAGATGATTCCTACGTTGGCTTCGTGTTCATTTGACGAGATTGTGGACCAGGCCACCGAGGGACAAACACAATGGTTCCAGTTGTACGTTAATTCAGACCGAGAAATCTGTAAGTCGATTGTGAGACATGCTGAAGAGAGAGGTATCAAAGGTTTGTTCATTACGGTTGATGCTCCGCAATTGGGCCGTCGTGAAAAAGATATGAGATACAAGGTGTCCAACCTCTCGTATGTACAAGGCGATGATGAAGATGCTGAAGTTTCACAAGGTGCTGCGCGGGCCATTTCGTCTTTTATTGATACCAGTCTTTCTTGGAAAGATCTTGCGTGGTTCCGCACCATTACCAAAATGCCTATTTTTCTTAAGGGTGTTGCAACGGTTGAGGATGCTTTGTTGGCAATTGAGCATGGTGTTGACGGTATTGTTCTTTCGAACCATGGAGGAAGACAATTGGAATTTGCCAAGCCACCAATTGAGGTATTAATTGAATTAATGCCTATTTTGAAGGAACGGGGCTTGAAAGATAAGCTTGAGGTATTTATTGATGGGGGTATAAGAAGGGCCACTGATATCTTGAAAGCTATTGCTCTTGGAGCCAAGGGAGTTGGTCTTGGAAGACCTTTCCTTTATGCCATGAGTACGTACGGCGATGCAGGTGTTGAGAAGGCTATTCAGATATTGAAGGATGAGATGGAGATGAACATGCGGTTGCTTGGAATCACCAGTCTTGACCAGTTGGATGAGAGCTTTATTGATACTACAAACTACAAAGGAAGGGCAGTGTCTAAGGATCAATTGTTTGGCAGTGTCTACGAGCCTTTGACCAGTCCTCCATTCAAGCTCTAAGCTAAACTTAGGTTTGACCTTGAGAGACCAGAGAGAGAGAGACAGGACAGAGACAGAGAGAGAGATACAATTTGTGTAGTATGTGTGTTTGTTATGTGATGAATTGAATGTAAGTGATGAAAATAGAAAGTCGAGTGGCTTACGTCCACCAGTAACAGAAACGGATTTTCACCGTCAGACCTCGCGAACTACACACCGCTTCCAGTACCAAATTATTAATATTTTTTTCTGAATTAATCCAACCAAAATTGAGCCCTGCCAGAAACGTACATTCCATAATTAGACCACTTCGTGGGAATTCCAGTTTGGTACTTGGCGGCTTGGGTTAAGTGGGGCCCAAGGTCCTAAAAACAACAAAAAGAAGAAGAAGAATTCCATTCAACAATACACAAAGAAAAGGGCAAACGAGGAGAAGCATAAATGTTTAAAACACAGATTCAAACTACATCGTTCAGATTCACAAACACAATCCTATTCTTATTATTATTATTATTAACTATCAAAGAAATAAAAGCTTCAGCCTCCAAAAAGTCAGGAAAAAAAAACCCTAAGATATAAATAAATTATTAAATTTGGAATTGATAACCTGCACACAGGTAAAGTGACACAAAAATTGGACCTCGAAAGTTTGAATTTGGGCAGAAACCAAAAAGTTCAAAATTTTTCTTTTTTCTCTTGTTTCGTATCCAATAATTAAAAGAGGAACAGTTAAATACCCATTATATCCACACACAAAAGGGGCAACACACACAAGAATTGTGACACGCTTGTCTGTTGTCTTCAACATATTTCGGTTAATTAAATAATAAGATAAAGAAAGTTTCCCACTAAAGGATCTACTTTTGCATCAGAAAAAAACTATTGCATCCTTGACAGGATTATCCCATAAAAATTGCCGGATCCCTTTCCTCATCCCCACTCCTGTATTCGTGCCACTTCCTATCGATCCTTTCTTTGCCAACTTGTTACTTTTACGTTCACTTTTACGTTATTCCTCAGTTTTTGTCTAAGTTTTTTTTATGTCATTATAGCTGTGGTTTTTGCCGACGTTTAGTTGCACTTCGTGACGCTAATTTTTTTTGTTAATTCCAGACATCACATTTTACAATATTTCTGGAATCAACGGGTCCCTGCCGTTGTCCCTGACCGATCCTAGAGCCTTTGAAAAGAACCACAATTGCGGTCTCTTCTCTGCAGCTTCAAAAAGCCTATTATTGTCCTCCTAAAAAGAGACAACTCAACCCCCTCCCTTAAAAGCAGAACACACAAACACTCCGTTATCAACCATGGTTCTTATCAATGGTATCAAGTACGCCTGTGAGCGATGTATTCGAGGCCACAGAGTCACCACTTGTACCCATACAGACCAACCGTTGACTATGATCAAGCCTAAAGGAAGACCGGTTTCCCAGTGTGTTCATTGCCGTGAACAACGCAAGATTCGAAATATTCACACCACTTGCTACTGTGGCAAAAAGGGCAAGTCTCCAGGACAACACCTGCCTTCATGTCTGAAAAAAGACGCCCAGTGTGCATGCTGTGCCGGGCCTCCCCTGAAAAGCAAGGCCAATGGGGCTACAAATATCCACCAAATGACAGCCTCCGAGAAGGCAAAGAAGAAATCGTTGATTTCTGCAGCCAACGCCGATTTGAAACGCAAGAACTCGTTAAAATCGAGTTCTTCTTCCACCTCGTCCCCTCCCGCCAACCCATACGTCAACACGTTTAACGACAATATCAACAACATCACACCGATACCAGCTACCATCAATACCACAAATAACAAATCTGCAACCAACCTAAAAAACCTCAACCTTGTCATAGAAGACATTTTGGTTCCGTTTGAAGCGTCTGGAGGATTCTACGACTTGTTTTCTCCTTCAGACCAGTACAGTACCTCGAATGGTAACGAATCGAACCCAAATATCTCTGACACTAAGAATATGACCGTTTCTTCATCGTCTCCGTCTCCTCCTTTGAAAATTACGAATAATAACGACTTATCTAACGAACTTTACGACTCCACTAGCCCTCAGAAGGCTAAGAACATTCCGCACGATTATCTTGGCGGATTTGATGGTGGGTCTCAGCTTTCCCCCAACGAGATGGACTTGGCTAATCACATGTTTCCCTTATTCCCTCTCGTTGGAGCTGTGAGTTTTGAAGATGATAAATCACAACCTTTGCTGTCGATACCCCCAGAACTGTCACCCTCTACAACAATGACGTCAACAACATCAACATCAACATCAACATCAACAGCAACAGCAACAGCAACAGCACCTACACATTCTAGCAGTGAAATTCCATCGACAAACACTCCGAAGCCACCACTCCGTTCTAGTAATTCTCTTAAAAGAACTCAACAGCCAAAACCGGTAAGACCAGTATCTCGCTCACTTTCGCTCTCCTCGTCCGTTTCCAACGGAACAACACATTACCAGCCGTTAAGACCAAAAAGACCAGAGAGCGTGCTATCAGTAGCCTCAAACTCATCTAATCGCTCATTTGACATAACTCACAACAACCACAACTCGTCTTTCATCAATGGTCATATCCCCAATTCAACAAACTCGGCAGCATTCCCACCTAGCACCACATTTCCTCTGCAGGATGTAAATGTTCCAAGCAATAGCTCCAGTGTGTACAATGGGAATAGTAGTATGGTTGGCACCAGTGATGATTCATCCCAAATAAATCACTTTGCCAGAAGTGGTCTTGGGTCGGTCTCCTCGTCCACCAATGTCGAGAGCCAGGTTCTTCAATCCGAAGAGAACGACGTATTGTACTTTGACAACATGTTTTCCATGCAACCAAACAACAGCAACAACTTGAACCACGAGGTTCTTTCTTCCTCATCTTCATTTGTTAATTTTTATCCAAGTGCTTCGCTTGATCATGATCACACTCAATTAAAGACCCACGAAAAGACTACAGATGAAGATCGTGGGGTCAACTTTTTATCGCCATCGCTGGCCTTAAACTTGAACAATAACACACCAGAAGTACTTGCGACTGGAGGTGGATTGAACTTGGGGTTTGACTTGTCGATTCCTTTGTTTAACGATTATCTGATGGATGCGAAAAACCAGCAAGAGTATCCCTAAGGAAGCTATAAAATGGTATTATGATAGAAGCGACATTCCATCCCCCTGATTACCTTTGCTGGTTGAAAATAATGGCTTTTGAACCATCTATTTATGTATTTTTGAACCATGTTTTTTTACAAAGTACTTCTCAAAGTTTTTATTATGTCTGTTCGCTACAGCCTTAAATGAACAAAACATTACTTTTGTATACTTAAATCATCCAAACGGCGGATATTCGATTCCAATGTAACTTTGTCTTGAGTCGATGCTTTCTTCTTGGATTCCAGCCGTTTCTGTTTAGTGGTTTTCGGAACAACATTTTCGTCTGGACTATCGAGCTCTTCTCTCAAGTATAAGGATAGAACCTCATCCTTGATATCAAGCAACGGTTTCTGTTCAATGTGTTGGAGTTTTGTGAGTCGGACCAAGTACTCTAAGAGAGAAAGGGAGGTTGATTTTGGAGTAATTTTATCATCATCTTCATCATCTTCATCATCATCATCATCATCGTCATCGTCGTCAAATTCACCCAGATTCAATTCACCCAATGCAATCCATTCTTCTGAATCACCATCCACAAGATGGATAATCAATACCGGCGAGTTTCTGCCCTCTAACTTCAAGAGTGTCCCCGATGCAGAGAAGAACATGCGGTGAATCAATTCGGTGTTATAGGTGCGGGTTTTTGGCGGTTCTTCCTCTTCATCATGGTACCTACCGTCATTGAAATCTTCTGCAATCTCTAGCGTATACTTGTATTCGGGCTCTTGTTTTATTCTGACCAGGGTACGAGCAAAAGTTTCTTTCCACGTAATACACGACAAACCATCGTCCTGTTCTCCATCAATATACTTCATCCTGCTTGGATTATAGAAGATGGTGTACATGACAAGGTCAAAATCTGGACCAACCTGCTGTTGTTTAGGGTTGTTATTTGCCTGAATGATGTGGTTGGAGGCTTGGAGTAAGCGGCTAGGCGAGATCCCTCGCAGTAAAGCTCCGTTAAAATTGACACCTGCTGTGATCAACGAAAGGTTCAAGATAGGAATGGCATTGTCGATGTGATCAAGCAACGTTTTCAAGTACAGTTCGACTTGTTTAACCGATTCTTTCTCGTTGCCCCCCGTCAACCGCGATGTTATGTCGTTTACTGTAGTATCAAAGGAATCGATTTCAGCATTCAAGTCTTCAAGAAACGCCACTGTTGCTTCCAATGATGAATTGCCTCGTGCACATGCTAACTTGACCAAATCGCTCGAGATCAGCACGATGTTTGCCTTCGTCTGGACCTTGTTGCGTAATGCTTCAAGCTTGGCTTTTTCCAGCTCCGGTAGTTTATCTAGAAACTTGGTGATGGTCTTGATGGCGTATCCTGACGCCAAGGAGATCCCTGAACGAATAGCAAACGTCACCACCTGACTGCTGGCTTTGTTAAGGATTTGGTCCATGATCAACTACGAAAATGACGATCCAAATCTATTTTAATACACACGCGCGCGCGTTGTTTTTCAAACGCGATTCTTTACTCTTTTGTTTCTTATCTGTTTATGGGTTATCGAAAACCACTCAAAGACTTCACCACTCCGTTGGGTTCAGGTGCTGGTGTACCCAAAGAAAAACGGCCGCCCAAAGTGTTGGATGCGCCGCAGAGATTAGCCAAACCATTTCGTGTTCCGTTTGCCAACGTCTCGGGCGGTGCATCGAATCGTGCTGTGCCTGTTCGTGCCGCCCGTAACAAAGTCAAGAACTACGCTGGTGCTGATTTAGCAGATTTTGCTGCTGACGATGCCAGTGTTGATGAAAATGGCATGGTTGTCAAAACGAAACGGATCGGCGCCCTTTTGCCACGTCTGATGCTTGGTGGAACTGTTGCCAACGAAGAGAAGTTCCGCAAATCCTTTGCAGTCCCGTTTTCAAAGGACAACGCTAAGAAGAACGAGTTTTCCAATATGCCACCGCCTCCTCCTTTGGGTAACCGCAAAAGAATCATTCTACCTCCGAGAGCACTACATGATCCAATGAGTGAATTTGCCATTGTTTTGTACGATCCAACCGTTGATATTATTCCTAAATTAGAAGAAGAAAAGGAGAAATCACCGTCTCCAGAACAACAGCAACAAGAGCAGGAAGGTCCTCCAGTTAAAAAAAGGCGTGTGCACCGCTCTTTGGCCGAGATGTTGGGGATAGTAAAGAACCCTGAGGAAGCACTATCAAAGTACCCCAATGTTCCCGTTGTTATTGATCCCAAATTGGCCAAAATCCTTCGTCCTCATCAGATTGCTGGTGTGCAGTTCCTTTACCGATGCACCGCCGGCATGATCGATCCTAGAGCAAAGGGATGTATCATGGCCGACGAAATGGGTCTTGGAAAAACCTTGCAGTGCTTGGCCCTTATGTGGACGTTGCTTAAACAGAGTCCTCGTGGCAAAAGAACTATAGAAAAATGCATTATCGTCTGTCCATCGTCTTTGGTCAGAAACTGGGCCAACGAAATTACAAAGTGGTTGGGGGAAGGTGTGCTAACACCGTTGGCTGTTGATGGTAAAACAACCAAAGCCGCCGATTTGGGCCTTGCGTTACAGCAATGGTCGACGGCCCAGGGCAGGAATATCGTCAGACCCGTACTTATTATCTCCTACGAAACATTGAGAAGAAATGTTGATAAGTTGGCAGGAACAGAAGTTGGACTCATGCTTGCTGATGAAGGTCACCGGTTGAAAAATGGAGATTCACTAACGTTTACTTCTTTAAACTCGCTCAAATGTGACAGAAGAGTGATTTTATCGGGAACACCTATTCAAAACGATTTATCAGAATACTTTTCGTTGCTTAACTTTGCTAACCCTGGCTATTTGGGTACGCGAAATGATTTCAGAAAGAATTTTGAGAACATCATCTTACGTGGACGTGATTCGCTTGCTACAGACAAGGAGCGCGAGGAGGGTGATGCCAAATTGGGTGAGTTATCGAAACTTGTGTCCAAGTTCATTATCAGACGTACAAACGATATTCTTTCGAAATACTTGCCCATCAAGTATGAGTATGTTTTATTCACTGGGTTATCTCCAATGCAAAAACAAATATATCTGCATTTTGTCAAGTCCCCTGAGATCAAGAAGTTACTTAAAGGTGTTGGATCACAGCCATTAAAGGCAATTGGCATGTTGAAGAAATTGTGCAACCATCCCGACTTGTTAAGTTTGCCCGGTGACATCGATGGGTGCGAACATCTTATTCCCGAGGAATATGTTTCGTCAATAGGTAACGGAGGACGGAACCGCGAGATTCAGTCGTGGTACAGTGGTAAGTTTATGATTTTGGAGCGGTTTTTGCACCAGATACGAACGCAGACTGACGATAAGATCGTGTTAATTTCCAACTACACACAGACCCTCGACTTGATCGAGAAGATGTGTCGCTACAAAAAATATGGGTGTCTCAGATTGGACGGGACGTTATCTGTGAACAAACGGCAAAAGTTGGTGGACAAGTTCAATGACCCGCAAGGTGCAGAATTCATATTCTTGCTATCGTCCAAAGCCGGAGGCTGTGGCATCAATTTAATCGGAGCCAATCGTCTTATCTTGTTGGATCCTGATTGGAATCCAGCCTCGGACCAACAAGCGTTGGCCCGAGTGTGGCGAGACGGACAAAAAAAAGATTGCTTTATCTACCGATTCATATCTACTGGAACAATTGAGGAAAAGATCTTTCAACGGCAATCAATGAAGATGTCATTATCGAGTTGTGTTGTCGACGAGAAAGAAGACGTAGAGAGGCTTTTCAGTGCCGAGAACTTGCGGATGTTGTTTGAGTTTCAGCCCGAAACCGAGTGTGATACTCACGATACATACAACTGTAAGCGATGTTCCAGAGAAAAGGGGCAAATGGTTAAGGCACCAGCAATGTTATACGGAGACTCCACCACGTGGAACCACTTAAATCACGAGGCATTGGCCAATAATGAGGACGCCTTGGTTGCCAACGAGAGCCAATTCGACGACGTCAGCTTTGCTTTCCAGTACATTTCTCACTTGTGACGTACTTTTTTTTTTGTGGGGTTGTCTGGCTATCAACCCCTCTGCACTTGAGCGTTGTATGAGGAGACAGGAAAAAACTAAACCCAATAGGACCTCACCCAATCCTAAGCCATAATAATATATGAAACACATCCCCTAAATCCAAAGGATAAAAGGAATGGAACCAAAATACTTCCATAGTAGCATATAAAAGAAACATAAACAAGGACTATTAACAAAGAATAAGAACTACAAAAAAGATAATAATAATGGCTTCAATTCCAAACAATCCAGTCATTGTTGTGGGAGGCGGTCTTGCTGGTTTGTCGGCCGCCCACCAGCTGTACCTTCGTGGAGCCAATGTGGTGCTTCTTGACAAACAAGGCTTTTTGAGTGGAAATAGTGGAAAAGCCACTTCTGGTATCAATGGTGCATTGACTCGTACGCAGATCAATCTCGATATCAAAGATTCCGTGGAGCAATTCTATGAGGATACGTTGAAAACCGCTAAGGACCGTGCGAACCCCGACCTTATTCGTGTACTCACGTACCGCTCAGCCGATGCTGTCCATTGGCTCCAGGAGATCTTTGGTTTGGATCTTTCGATTGTTTCTCGTTTAGGAGGACATTCGCAGCCACGGACTCACCGGGGCAAGGATTCCAAGTTTCCAGGAATGGCCATCACCTACAAATTGTTGGAGACGTTGGAGACATTGGCAGAAACCGAGCCAGAACGGGTTCTTATCTTGAAACATTCACAGGTAATTGACTTGATTAAAGACCAAGAAGATAGCCACAAAGTTGTAGGTGTCAAGTACAAGAACTTGAAAGACAAGTCGAAGCACGACTTGTATGGCCCGGTAATCATGAGTACTGGTGGATACGCTGCTGACTTTACCAAGAATTCTTTGCTCCAAAAGTACCGACCCGATATTATCGATTTACCCTCGACCAATGGTACTCATGCCACCGGTGATGGTCAAAAGATTATCTTGAAAAACAAGGGGTTTGCCATTGATATGGATAAAGTCCAGGTCCATCCCACAGGATTAATTGACTTGGACGACAATGAAACGATCAATGGAACCAAGAAGCCACGGTTTCTCTTTTTGGGAGCGGAGGCTCTTCGTGGAGAAGGTGGTATTGTTTTCAATTCGAAGGGTGAGAGATTTGTTGACGAACTTGGGACTAGAGACCATGTTAGTGGTGAAATGGAGAAGCAGATCAAGCAGGGCAACGGTCCTATTAGACTTGTGTTGAATGAACAAGCTGAGCTGAAGTTGGCGTTCCACATCAAGCATTACAAGTCGCGTAACTTGATGAAGACGGTTTCTGGTGCTGAATTGGCCAAAGAACTTGGTGTGAGCCACGGAAAATTGGCAGAACAATTGTCCATTTATAACCGAGCTGCTGCTGGTGAAATTGACGATCCGTATGGTAAGAAGTACTTCCCCAGTACGCCATTCAAGTTTGATCCAAAGGCCAAGTACCATGTTTCGTTTATCACGAGAGTGTTGCACTTTACCATGGGTGGAGTCAAGATCAACGACAAGTCTCAGGTCTTGTACTCTGACGGCAATGATTTCAAACCATTCGAGGGCTTATATGCTGCAGGAGAGTTAGCAGGAGGTATCCATGGACACAACAGATTGGGTGGTTCTTCGTTGTTGGCTTGTGTTGTGTACGGGAGGTTAGCTGCTGATGAAGCGACGAGCTATTTCATGAGAAACTTATCGGGAAGTAGGTTGGAGACAGCTACAAACAGGTTGAAAATGATCCATGTTCATATCGACCCAGCCAAGCCTCAGAGTATTACTATTGACTGGGATCAGAATGGATCAGGCCAGGTCAATTCTGTACCAACAGCTACAGCAGCAACGGCAGCTCCTCCTCCTCCGCCTCCTCCAACCAAAACAGCAGCAGCAGCTCCTCCAACCCCAACTTTTAAACAGTTTGAAGTTCCAGCGAAAGAATTTACTGCTGACGAGGTGGCTGCACATAACAAACCCGATGATTGCTGGGTGATCATCAAGAATGTTGTGTTGGACTTGACTCCGTTCATTAAGGAGCATCCAGGAGGCAAGCAATCGATCTTGAATTTTGCAGGCAAGGATGCCACCGAGAGTTTTGAGATGTTACATGAGGATAACTTTATTGACAAGTATACGCGCGAGAGTGTGTTGGGCCGGCTCAAAGGCAAGACGCCATCATTAGAGTTCTAGCTAGATATAATTTACTGCTCTTCCAAAGACTTTTCGTAGGCTTCTTCGGTCAACAATTCTTCCAACGTTTCGACTTCTTGTGGGTTTGATAACTTGATGTGGGCGATCCAACCGTTTCCGATAGGGTCGTTGTTGAGTAACTGTGGGTCGCTCTCCAACAATTCATTGACAGCAATGACTTCTCCGGTGACAGGGGAATAGATTTCTGATGCACTCTTGACCGATTCGACGGAACCGATGGTGTCGCCGATTTCGACCTTGTCGCCGACTTCAGGCAATTCGACAAAGGTGACGTCACCCAAGGCTTCACTGGCATACTGAGTGATACCAACAAAGGCGCTGTCGTCTTCAAAAGTAGCCAACCATTCGTGTTCAGGAGTGTACCTGACCGACTTAGGACCCTGGTTCAAGTACTTGTAAACGTGGGAGTCTTTGTTCAACTGGTGGTTGACGGAGTTGGCTATGATGCGGGTGTTGGAGAAAGCTCTCGAAACAACAGAAGCACGGCTGCTCACACGTGGAATGGATCTAAATAACGACAACATGGGGAAATAGTCTCGCGAAACATTCGATGAATGGGAAAAAGGTTTCTTTATATCGCCAGGTTTGACTCGGCTGTAGCCTGATCGGAGTCAGAAAAAAAAAACCACTCACCTAAATCGGACAGTCCAACAGACACGGCTCTATCCATGAAATGTATAAATATGAAAGCTTCAATGGAAGTGTTTTCTCACCAAGGCTTCCTTCTACGGTATATCTTCAATTTTCATCAATTAACATAAATAGAAACAGGATAAAGCGTGTTTCTGGACCCATTGAATCCCTAAAAATGAGCCTTCACCTGGAACGGCAGAAAAAGCTGCCGTAACAGCCCGTTATGGTCTCTTCATTCTCTCCAATCGCGTAGTTTAGCTTGTTTTTCGTTTGTTTTATGTTCCGTTGCAATCAAGTAAAGTGAACTACAATAGGAACGATGATCACCACCAAAACAATAATCAAACCTATAATAAGACACATTCTCATCTTCATATCTTTCCACCACATATCTTTTCTCACCCTGTTGGCACCTCTTCTGAATCCCTGGGCGCTGATGGCCAAGTTATCCGTCTTGTTTTCTATGGAGTCCAACCGTTCACCTCTTTCAGCGACCTTATTGATGTTATCTCTCATAATTCCGACGGTATCATCGATTTGCTAATGCATTGTTAGTATGTTAATCTAAAGGTGGCGTCCGACCTTTTGAGGGGGGTCATGCTTTCTACATATCATAAGGGATTACTTACGGCCTGGATGGCAGCGGTCCTGGAGTTGGACTGGTCCCCGGTAGTCTGGTTGGGGATATATGGATCATATGGAACAGATGACGACATGTTTAGCGTTCTATCGAGAGTGAAACGTCCGTGTGAAAAGACACCTCAGGCCGATTTTTTGATCATTTTTTGCGCGGGTAGGGGCTGCCAGATCACAGCCATAACTGGAAGGCAAGAGGTTTCGAGACAGCCAGCAAAAAAAAAAAATAACAAATAGAAGAAAATTCACCGTGCGACAGAAAGGATTGCGAACGGGCAGATAATGATAGAGATGAAACAGGTCTGACACTGTCAATGTTACGGACAGTTACAGGTGAAGAGACGAACAAAAACAAACAAACAAACACACACATATACACACACACACATGTATATACAAACAAACTGTATTTTTTAAGTATTTCACCATCCCCGCTAGACTACATACCTTGCCAGATACTTTCGCAAACTCTGTCAGTCCGGGTCTGCCGTGTACCGACAAGGAAGCGACGGGGTGGACACAGAAAAACAAGAAGTGGGCCTAAAAAAAAATACATAGGACCGAGGGTAGACCAATAACCGTTAATCCTACTGGAAGGATAAACTGTAGATTCGGCCGCCTATAGGTTCGGTTACCCAATAGCGTAATAACCTTTAGCACCCCTTCCCAGTAGAGAGACAATCCGCTTATCCCTTTCTGGGCTATCGGCTATACACGCGTTGGCCGGGTAAGCGTACTCGTCTAAAGGTCACATCCTCCAGCCTAAAACCGCAGTTGCTCCCGCGCCGCAATACATAATTAGTTCAGTTAACTATTGCGGCGCGGATTTCCCCTTTTTTCTGAAAGTTTTCATTTTTTTCTTCCACCACCACCAAGCACTGGAAAAAAACCGACCAAATATTGTACACCTATTCTTTTTCTTTTCACTACAAGTTGTATTATACTTTTGTATATATATCAAACAATAATCATTAATAGATCTCAAAATGGACGGTGGTATGTAACACACAACGAATCAGACTGCTTGGTGGTCCGTGCAACTTTAGCTTTTTCATGTTTCCAATCAAAATTCCAATCCACTTCAAAACTAGCCGAACCGACTTGGATCGGAAGCAAAGGATCACTTCAATTTCCTATTTATCTTCATCAATCAATCAATCAATTATATAAACTCAACATCGACAGGTACTCATAGGTGTCAATCTTCAAACTTGATTTGATCTGCTCGAATCGTTCGATTCTGGCGTCAACAAACATTGGAGACGGCTAATTTTTTTGTTGTTGATTGATTTTGCCACCCAAATGGCTAGTTTAAGTTTATTCTGAACCAGACGCTTGGGATGACTGAGTGATTACTATATCCTTGCACCTCTTGTCTCATAACATTGAAGTGGATGTGGCTGTTTTGTTTGGTAGTCGTCCACCCTCTCCTCGGGTGGATACTTTTTTGAACAAGCGTACACGACCTCCTATTTTTGTTTCGCGAAATTTCATCATTGCTCTTTTATACTAACTCATTACAGAAGAAGTTGCTGCTTTAGTCATTGACAATGGTTCTGGTATGTGTAAGGCCGGTTTCGCCGGTGATGACGCTCCACGTGCCGTTTTCCCATCTATTGTGGGTAGACCAAGACACCAAGGTATCATGGTCGGTATGGGCCAAAAGGACTCCTATGTTGGTGACGAAGCCCAATCCAAGAGAGGTATCTTGACCTTGAGATACCCAATTGAACACGGTATCGTTAACAACTGGGATGACATGGAAAAGATTTGGCACCACACCTTCTACAACGAATTGAGAGTTGCCCCAGAAGAACACCCAGTTCTTTTGACCGAAGCTCCAATGAACCCTAAGTCCAACAGAGAAAAGATGACCCAAATTATGTTTGAAACTTTCAACGTTCCAGCTTTCTACGTTAACATCCAAGCCGTTCTTTCCTTATACTCTTCTGGTAGAACTACTGGTATTGTTTTGGACTCTGGTGACGGTGTTACCCACGTTGTTCCAATTTACGCTGGTTTCTCCTTGCCACACGGTATCTTGAGAATTGACTTGGCCGGTAGAGACTTGACCGACTACTTGATGAAGATCTTGTCTGAAAGAGGTTACACTTTCTCCACCACTGCTGAAAGAGAAATTGTCAGAGACATCAAGGAAAAGTTATGTTACGTTGCTTTGGACTTCGAAGAAGAAATGCAAACTTCTTCCCAATCCTCTGCCATTGAAAAGTCTTACGAATTGCCAGATGGTCAAGTTATCACAATTGGTAACGAAAGATTCAGAGCTGCTGAAGCTTTGTTCCGTCCATCTGACTTGGGTTTGGAAGCTGCTGGTATCGACCAAACCACTTACAACTCTATCATGAAGTGTGACCTTGATGTTAGAAAGGACTTGTACGGTAACATTGTTATGTCTGGTGGTACTACTATGTTCCCAGGTATTGCTGAACGTATGCAAAAGGAAATCTCTGGTTTGGCTCCATCTTCCATGAAGGTCAAGATTATTGCTCCACCAGAAAGAAAGTACTCTGTCTGGATTGGTGGTTCCATCTTGGCCTCCTTGTCTACTTTCCAACAAATGTGGATCTCGAAGCAAGAATACGACGAATCTGGACCATCTATTGTCCACCACAAGTGTTTCTAAGGAACTAGATTCTAGGAATACTATTTTCTTCTTCCTCTATGCTTCTATCTCTTTATTCCTTTTGCTACTGATTGAATAAGTCTTTAAATTTTTGTTGATCATTTTATCTTGATAAGTTGTTGTTTGCTTCTAAAATAAAATTTACTCATAGTATTATATGTTATCAGTGAAAGAGAAGGAAATACGAACTGATTAATAAATGAATATTAGATCTCCAATTTAAAAATAAATCCCTTGATGCAGTATTTATTAGCGTTTTAGTATACAAGATATTTACGACTCGACGCGTTCGGCGTTGGTGTCGGTGTCGGAGTTTTCGTCGTTGTTGACGTGTCCTTCGCCGATTTCAGACTGTTGGTTCTTCTCAATCGAAGCCACCTGTTCCTGCTTTTTTAGCTGGTTCAATCCATCGTAGAAATGTGACCATAACCTTCCCACATCATCGAATTCCTTGCCGACTTGGATTGATTCGTTAAGAGAACGGTTTAGTATATCCAAGTTATTTACCACTGAATCAATAGAGTTTGCAATTTCTTGAATCAACAAGTCTCGCTGTTTCTCAAAATATGCATTTGAAGTCACCGAAGTCCCTGTGCCTGGTGGAGTAGACGACATGAAAAAGATGGTGATGTTAGTGAGATGAATGTTTATCCATCATGATTTTTATTTATGTGTAGCCTGCAGGAAACCCAATACACGTACTTCAAAGAAACATTGCGTCTGAAACACCTATTTTGGATGACAAGGTACACAGAAGCAACATACAGGGATTTTTTGCCTTAATCATAAGATTGCTACTGTCACACAGCAATTCTGTGCAAGAACTCTGAATGGTTACTACTTAAAGAAATAAAATAAGGTGATCCAGAAAGAAAGCGCACCTCACCTTCACCTGCAGGTAACCAAAATGGAACGCATTTTGCAACTTCTTGGCCACCCCTAATTTACATTGTACATATATCCAGAAGTGATGAAGGAGAAGGAAAGGTTGCACCACAGACGAATTTGACTTGTTAATGTAACGTTCGATTGATTCTTCCCAGTTCTTACCAGTTCTTCCCAGTTCTTTATGTTCAGGAATGTTCTGGAACCTACTTGAACCCCGTCGAATGCGTCAGGTTAAGTGGCCCCGGCCCCAAAATCTTGCCATCCCCAAATTGCAGCCCACCCCCCATTTTTACGTATAAATAAGGATGGGACGGACTCTATTGGGTTGCTTTCCACCAAACTATTCATATTCACATTATGAGCAAAGCAATTGGTATTGATTTAGGTACGACTTACTCCTGTGTGGCCCACTTCGCCAACGACAGGGTAGAAATTATTGCAAATGACCAAGGTAATAGAACCACACCTTCGTATGTGGCATTTACCGACACAGAAAGATTAATTGGTGATGCCGCCAAGAACCAGGCCGCAATGAATCCATCAAATACCGTGTTTGATGCCAAAAGATTAATTGGTAGAAAATTCACCGATCCAGAGGTCCAGAACGATGTCAAGCTTTTCCCATTCAAGATCGTTGATAAGGGTGGCAAGCCTAATATCGAGGTAGAATTCAAGGGAGAGAACAAGGTGTTTTCTCCTGAAGAAATTTCCTCTATGATTCTTACGAAAATGAAAGACACTGCTGAAGGATTCTTGGGCACTAAAGTCACCGATGCTGTTGTCACCGTTCCAGCTTACTTTAACGACTCACAAAGACAGGCTACGAAGGATGCAGGTTTAATCGCAGGCTTGAATGTCTTGAGAATCATTAACGAACCAACTGCTGCTGCAATCGCTTATGGTTTGGACAAGAAGGACTCGAAATCTCACGAACACAACGTTTTGATTTTTGACTTAGGTGGTGGTACTTTTGATGTCTCATTATTGGCAATTGATGAAGGCATTTTCGAAGTCAAGGCAACTGCTGGTGATACTCACTTAGGTGGTGAAGATTTTGATCACAGATTGGTCACCCACTTTATTGCCGAATTCAAGAGAAAGCACAAGAAGGATTTGTCCACTAGTCAAAGAGCATTGAGAAGATTGAGAACTTCTTGTGAAAGAGCGAAGAGATCATTGTCTTCATCTGCACAGACCTCAATTGAGATTGATTCGCTTTTCGAAGGTATCGATTTCTACACTTCCATAACAAGAGCCAGATTTGAAGAGTTATGTTCTGATTTATTCAATTCAACTTTGGACCCTGTGGAAAAGGTCTTAAAGGATGCCAAGATCGACAAAAACCAAGTCAATGAGATTGTCTTGGTTGGTGGTTCAACAAGAATTCCAAAGATTCAGAAGTTGGTGTCCAATTTCTTTAATGGAAAAGAACCAAATAAGTCCATCAACCCAGATGAAGCTGTTGCCTACGGTGCTGCTGTCCAAGCGGCCATTTTAACTGGTGATACTTCATCCAAGACTCAAGACTTGTTATTGTTGGATGTCGCTCCATTATCTTTGGGTATCGAGACTGCCGGTGGTGTTATGACCAAGTTGATCAACAGAAACGCTACCATTCCAACCAAAAAGTCCGAAACATTCTCCACATATGCTGATAATCAACCAGGTGTCTTGATTCAAGTATTTGAAGGTGAAAGAGCAAGAACGAAGGACAACAACTTATTGGGTAAATTTGAATTGTCTGGAATTCCGCCAGCACCAAGAGGTGTTCCACAGGTTGAGGTCACCTTTGATATTGATGCCAACGGTATTTTGAACGTTTCTGCCTTAGAGAAGGGTACTGGTAAAACTCAAAAGATTACCATTACTAATGACAAGGGTAGATTATCGAAGGAAGATATAGAAAAGATGGTAAATGAAGCCGAGAAGTATAAGGAAGAAGACGAAAAAGAAGCTGCCAGAATCCAAGCCAAGAATGGATTGGAATCTTACGCTTATTCTTTGAAGAACACGATGAATGACGGTGAGATGAAGGATAAGATCAGTGAATCCGATAAGGAAACATTATCAAAAGCGGTTGACGAGACAATTAGATGGCTCGATGAATCTCACCAAGCCTCCACAGATGAATATTCTGATAAACACAAGGAATTGGAATCCATTGCAAATCCAATTATTTCCAAGGCATATACTGCCGGCGGTGCTCCTCCAGGTACCGGTGCTGCAGGTGGATTCCCAGGTGGCGCTCCAGGGGGATTCCCAGGCGGAGCTCCTCCTCCAACTTCTGAAGGTCCAACGGTAGAAGAAGTTGATTAAAATTAAGGAAATGATCCGAAAAGGGTAGGTTTTATTGTATCTATCATATATATATGTTTAGTAAAAATGTAAAAATTGAATAATGGTCTCACTTTAGTAGCTCGATTATAATGCAAACGGTGGTTGCCACAAACCAGTTGAAGATAGATAAAGCACCGATGCGTCTGTCCAACATCCAGTTGTTTCTTGGAACACAGAAGAGAATAACAGAAACATTAAAGATCAAAGTCAAACAAGTGATTAATAATGTAGGAGTAAGTTCAATCTCGTAGCCATGTGATAAATCTCTGTTAGGAATTATCAAGAGTCCACTTACACCCATTGCACAAAGAGATAAAAGAGGACCACCGAAACAAGCACCAAATGCCATCAAGGGCATTCCCATTTTAGCGATGGTAAAGTTAGAAATAAAGTCACCAATTGAATTGCCGAGAGCAAATACAGTTATTCCTAAAATTTCGTCACTCAACTCAAAGATAATGGAAACAGACTTGAGGATACTGATCACCTCAGTTGCAAAGAGCGATATCCACGAGATGGAAATGACAAACCCGAGGATTGAGGTAGAATAATTGATGACTTTTAGCCTGGATACCAGCGAGTGTTCATGGTCGATATAGTTTCTTCGGATTAAAATATTGCAAAATGATCCAAGTAGTATTCCAACGGGGAACCACACGGGCCAATAAGATGAAGCGTCACCAAAGAAAACATGGAAGAGGAAACATGTTCCAAAAACTACCTGCAATCTAACCAATAAGCTGTCCAACTCGTAATCAAAATCTTCGTGAATATCTTCTTCTGGTGGCACATTGAACTGTAATAAACTATCGTAAGTCCCCATGCCTCGTGTATTTAATGCCGCCAAACAGCTCTCATCTCGTACTGGGGTGGTGAGTCTCAAGACGATGGCTATAGGCAAAGAAACCAAGGTATAAATCTTGTCTGACAACTCAGATGCATAGAATTCATGCAATTGAGGTGCAAGTAAGTTTACCAACCGTGAATCCTCATTTTTGAATAATCTGATTACCCTCTTGATTTTAAACTTCATGTATGGTGCAAACGTAGTAGCCAGTTCTTCATCCTCTTCATCCTCTTCCTCATCCTCTTCATTATCACGATGACCACTGTTAACAAGCAAAGGAGGCAAATTATCTTCTTCTTCTTCGCCAATGGCATTCTCTGACTCATCTCTATAAGGTTTGAATATTGGTGACTTATCCAAATGATGTGCAAGAGGCTCATGCTGGGGAAGAGAAAGATTTGACGGTTGCTGAAAGTCCAAGTCTGATTCATTGACATGTGCATGTTGACTCAAATCTTTCAAGAGAACTTTGAGTCCGTAACTAGTGATACTTTGTGGTAGTTTGTTGGAGTTAGGTGGGTGAGTCTTGACAAAGTCGTCGTATTCGTGAATGAGTTCTGTTTCCTCTTCGGGGTCCGGCCTGAGTTGTTCAATTGAGGGAAGTGCAGCAAAGCTGTCTAGGTAAATTTCGTCGTTATCGGCAGATGTCGAAGACTGTGAAGGAATGTCGGTGCTTGTCATGTAGTGGGACCTGGAGCGCAAGTCTTTCAATTGCTTCAAGGATTTGCGCCTCAGTACTGAGAAGTTAAACACCACCAAAAGGACATAAAGCAAGTAGGCACCGACCAACACGATACAGGTGACCAAGTTTAAATATGATGCTAACAAGGCAATTAAGATCAAGCAGGCAACAAACAAAAAGAAGCCCACGTCTCTGGTGAATGATTTCTTGGGGACTTTAAAGGGATGAATGACGGCCATTGAGCCCACAATGACGGTGGTAATAAAGAGGGCCGCGCCCATAAGCTCCGAAAATGCCAATGATCCCGAACCGACATTCATCGCCTTATAGGTACTCAAGACATCCGGGGCACTATTGCCTAAGGCCAACAAGGTCAAGCCGGCCAAATTGTCGGGCAAGCTGAGGAGTTTTGAGATGGTGTATAGGTTGGGACAAAGGTATTCGGATGCTGTCAACCCTAATGCAATGAAACAGACTGCCAAGAACAGGAGTAGAGGAACAAACGATAAAGGAGAAAGGTACGTCATACGACAGTAATATAACGATAGGTAGTTGATTTTACCGATATTGTGTTCGTCGTCATTGCAGTGGTCGTGGATGTATTGGCACTGTAGCAGTTTGGGGACCTGGTTGACTAAGGAGCAGTTGCCAGCCAATGTCACATCACGGGTAAAGTTGAACGATTGTGCGGAAGGCAGTGCTAGTCCCAAGCCACATAGTATTAGCACCGTCCAGAGTCTCATTCTGGATGTGCAATGACAAAGGGATTCAAAAAGAAGTAAGGGATGTTTGGTCACCCACGTAATTGTACATAAATGTAGACAAAAGTCCACGATTAAAAAATGGGTCCAGATCGCGTGTCTGCAGGAGAACACCGTCGGTATTAGCGAACAAATGCCGGTTTAGACCCATTCTAATAATAGTAACAAGAGAAAGAGAGAAAATAAAAATACAAGAAAACTACAGGTCAAATGTCTTGCTGATCATTGCACCACTCCCCATACGGGCACACGAAGGTAATCCCTTAGAAACAAAACTAAAAGTTTCATTCACCGATGGAATGCTGCACCCAAGATCAACTATTTTTTCTCCAGCTCATTTCAAGGAATGAATCCACAACTATATCCCATTGGTCATGGGTCAGAACGCCGTAAGGGTTCAACCTCAAAGGAATGCATTATCGTTGCAAATGGCTGTGGTTTTTGCGTTAACCAGAAGAAATTTTTTTGGAGCGAGATGGATCTATTTATACTTGGCGAGCGCGGGCCGGGTAACTTGACTATACTACATAAAAGGGCTGTTTGCTTCAAGATTGCAATATTTCAACAACTTTCTCAAACACGTCCTCGTAGACACGGTTTCCCCAGATAGTGTCGAGATGCTCATATCCAGGACACCGAACCACACGTAATTTTGATTTCATTTTTTCGTTCTGGTCCAAGATCAATTCCTTAGTGCCTTTTATGTCGATAAGTATATCGGAATCGCCGTAAAAGAGCGTCATTGGGATATCAAGATGGTGTGCTACTGGAAATGGGGCCACTACATGGCCCTTGTGGTCCAGAAGCGAAAGAAGATTCGTGTTTCCGAAAGAACACGTTTCGTCAAACATCTGGAACCGTTTGGCCTTGATGATCTGGAACCAATGGATCAAGGACTTTACCGATGAGTTCGAGAACATGTGTCCATATCCCATGAGTTTTTGGGATTCCGATAAGTTGTTGCCTGTCCAGCCAAAAAGGAGGTACAAGCTGTAGTCCACTACCTTTTCGTACATGCTGGGACCCATGAGTGCGGACCAAAACGTCACCGACAGTAGCACCGCACGGTCACCAAAGAAACTTTGAAGGAACCGATTATCGTTGGCTGTTTGTGTGACGAGGATCTTGAGAATGGGATGGCTGAGGTTCTGGGGTATTACTGCCGGAGATAAGCCGATGAAGTGTTGGATCTTATCGTTGAGCGACGGGTTCAAGCTCAAACTGGCTAGGAACTGGGAACAGCCCTGAGAAAAGCCAATGTATGTGATCTGATTGCAGTTATGAAACTTGGTAATGTAGTTGATTGTATCTGGAATATCGTAGTAGGCGAACTCGTCGAGTGAAAAGTCCCAGAATTCAGGGTCGGCTACCGAGAGCTTGAGATGTTTCCGAGAATACTTGTTACCACGGTTATTGCCGATCCAGACGTCCCAGCCCAAGTCTGAGAGAAGGTATGGAAGGTTCTTGTTCTTTTCGGACCCCAACACGAATATCTCCGAGTTGGTCATAAGTCCGTGATGGAAATAGACAACTTTCTTGTTTGACTGGTTTGCTTGCAGGTGCTGCAGTTCGATCTTGTGAATCACCAACAAGTACCCGTCACCCGTCGTGATTATGTGTTCTCGTGCTCGGTACCCGCGTGCCAGCACGATTTCGGCGATATCTTTCGCCGAGGTGATCTGAGTGACTTCATCTTCTACTGGTCCCAACCGTTTCCTTGACCGGAAATCTATACCTAACTGACGGCCAAGCGAAACAACAACGACAATCACCACAAATTTCACAAGATTGAACAACGTTAGTAACCGTGAATGGGACATTTTACAAACAAGTATCTGGGGAAAATGAGCCGGTTTTCGCAATTTAAATAAAAAAAAAACTCTCTCTAGATATATATATATACAAATTAAAATATGCCAAACCATTTCTTTCTCGCCGGTTTCTCTTCTTTCACGTAATCTCCATCGTTTATCAACTCCATGGCAAACTTCCTGTGCATGTCCATTTCTCTCAACATCTTCTCTTCTTGTTCTTGCTGGTAGCGCTGTGCTTCCAAGACATGTCTCTCGGCCGGTCTGTTCAAGGCAAACTCGGTTTCTGTGGTCTTACGGATCGGTTCAGGAACATAGTCGGTATCTCTGACGTTTCTGATCACCACGTTAGGGTCCTTGGGATGGTACAAGTCGTCGTATTCTTCTTCACTCAAACCAAAAACCTTATCCTTGACCCGCAATCTGGCCCGGTAGAAGTCCAGCATCACGTTCTCACGGCCATCGTTCCATCGGTGAAAGAATGTAAAGTATATCACGATCGACGACCCCAAAAACGTGCCGAACCACCGTGAGCCCGTGTTCAACCTCTGGTTGGTGTCGACACGACGCAACACCTTGTACTGGCCAGGATAAAGCTCAGATGCGGGTCTCGGAGTATAGTTCAATCTCTTCATGGTTTCGTTCACTTTTTTGTACTGCGTCGGACTCTTGGGAATCGACGAGAAGCCCTGCGGCTGTTCGCCAGGTATCTTGAATTCGGACGGGTAGCCTTCGGGAGGCCGCACATCGGTAGCATCGTATGGATTATATGGTGCCTTAGGCGGAACCCATCCTTTCGGGTTGGGTCTTCTCTCAAAATCGTCTGACATTTTTTGTACTTGATTCAAAGTCGATGGAAGCTCATCAATTTGAACCAATGTAGATTTTGGGAATGGTAAAACATGCAAAAAAAGCCATTTCTAACATGCAAAAAAACAAACAGTCTCCACACTGATGCGTCGCGTCACAAAAGTGATGTCACTTACAAGACTAGTTCTGGGTTTATTGCGAGAATGGAACATCTTCTCTCGTTTTTCTCGTTGGAAACACTCGACACGCGACTTCTGGCGTCTCTGAAGAAGCAAGCGGTTGTTTCACGAGCCTCGGCGTCGAGATGGAACACGCTCGAATTCAAGTTCTTCTTGGTGGTGTTCGCGGTGGCCGTGCCGCTTATGTTCAAAACAGCGATGGATGCTGCCAACGAAACCAACCCCAACTATCCACGATTTGCACACTTACTTAGTGACGGCTGGATGTTTGGCAGAAAAGTCGATAATTCGGACCAGCAGTACCGGTTCTTTCGGGATAATCTCGGCTTGATTGGTGGGTTGATGGTGTTACACTGTGGATTGAGACGTATAACCAGCTATCTCTTTCAGATCAAGAAGAGAACGTACTTTGATTTTGGCTGGGGAGTCTTGTTTCTTTATGCTGCCCACGGCACCAACAGTTTACGCATCGTGATCCATATTTCAATTAACTACGCTATTTCACGGTGCATCCCTTCAAACCGAGCTGCCGTGTGGCTTACGTGGATATACGGAATATCAGCTCTTTTTATCAACGATAACTTCAGGGCTGTTCCGTTTGGAGTCGACTTCATTGATCATGGATTCAAGGGCATCATTGAACGATGGGACGTGTTCTTCAACTTCAATCTTTTGCGAATGATTTCGTTCAACATCGATTACTTGGAAAAGAAAAAGGAACCGGTATCAATAGAAAAGTCGACCAAGCTCTCGAACCTTGAAGATCGTGAACGGTTGTCGGCGCCGTTGCCTCTTTCCGACTATAACATAGTCAACTACGTTGCATATATGACATATACTCCCTTGTTCATGGTGGGACCCGTGATTACCTTCAACGACTTCATTTATCAGTCCAACTACCAGCAGCTTTCGACGGTGAAGAACTACAAGAGAACAGCGGTCTACTTTGCCAGACTCGTGTTCTGTATCCTTGTGATGGAGTTCATCTTGCACTTTATGTACGTGGTTGCGGTGTCCAAGACCAAGGCGTGGGATGGCGACACGCCGTTCCAGATCTCGATGTTGGGTCTTTTCAACTTGAACGTGATCTGGCTCAAGCTTCTTATCCCGTGGCGACTCTTTCGGTTCTGGAGTCTCTTGGACGGCATCGATCCGCCTGAAAACATGATCCGGTGCATGAACAATAACTACAGTGCGCTTGCGTTCTGGCGGGCCTGGCACCGGTCGTTCAACCGGTGGGTGATCCGGTACATCTACGTGCCGTTGGGTGGCGGGGGCAAGATGAGAATCGTCAACAGTTTGTTGGTGTTTAGTTTCGTGGCGATATGGCACGATATCGAGCTCAAGCTCTTGATGTGGGGTTGGCTCGTGGTGTTTTTCTTGGTGCCGGAGCTTGTGGCTACAGTGATCAGCAAGCGGTTCGAGCACAAGTGGTGGTACAGACACTTGTGTGCGGTCGGTGCTGTGGCCAATATCTGGATGATGATGTTGGCCAACTTGTTTGGGTTCTGTCTTGGCCACGACGGAACCCAAGCGTTGTTGCGCGAGATGTTCGGGACTGCCAGCGGATTCGAGTTCTTTGTGTTGTCGTCGGGATGTCTCTACGTGGGCGCACAGGTGATGTTTGAGTTGAGAGAGCATGAAAAGAGACGTGGTGTGGATGTACGGTGTTGAAATGGGTGCGACTTTTGCACAACATAATACATATCATAAAAAAAAAGAACCCTTATGGCACCACCGATACCCGTGTATAGCCGTAGCGAGGCACATCGACAGTATCGGCAGCAGCTCGAGCTGCCAGACGAACACGAGTGTACACTCCGGTCGATCACGCAGCACGAATGCACGTTTCGTGTGTTTGAGGGCCAGCAGCAGCAGCCGGAGATTTTGTGTCTTCCGTTCAAACGGATATTCCAGCGGTGTCTTGTGCCCAGAACCGTCAAGGAAAACGGACACAAGATAGTGACGAAACGGTGGGTGAATATCGAGGTGACGGACGCTGCCACCAACCACAGTTTGGTGGCAGGAACACGGTACAGGGACGAAGTGCGAGACTTTATGAGCGCCGAGCGGGATTTCCGCAAGTTGATGGAAATGGAAACAGATATATAGAAATGAAATCGTTTTATTACTAGTATGTAGAGCCTTCTGCTGGCTGGACCAACTTCTTATTGGCCGGCGACGCCATCGCCTTTCTCAACTCCAACAACACCGTTTCCATGGTGTACGCGCGTTTCCAGTTCTTCAACGTATCGAAATCAGCCACCACAACCGCACCCTTGCTGTCGACACAAGGCAAGTTGATCTTTGAAACAAACGTCACCTTGGGCGGCTGGTCGGGGTAGCTGGCGTCACACACGATGTTGAGCGAGTAGATCCGGTTCTCGTGGCTCAGATGGGGCGGACCCAAGATCGTTCCGTTCCAGTACGTCATGGTGATATCGTCCTGGTTGGTCAATCCGTACGAAATCGACTCGGCCCCAAGGCCCTTTTCTCCTTTTTCCAACTCTTCCAAGAGCTTAAAGTTTCTGGGTCTGTTTGTCAGTACATTTGTCCGCTGGACCGTTACTGGTTAACTGATACGTACACCTTCGACATGAAAGATAAAGAAAGGGTGGATATGTTTCTTAAAACTAGTGTGCGACTTTAAACAAAGAGTGAGAGAGGAAGAGAAAAAATGTAGGAAAACAAATCAACAATAGGTAAAGAATGTCACGGCTGTCGCTGTTCATAGAGCAACCGTACGACGATTCAAGGATATCGGAGCTGTTCAGCTACAAACAGTTGATATCACGACTTGAATATCAGCTTTCGTCTGAACAGACAGAAAAGAAATTGCTTCAACAAGAAAAAGATTCCATCGTTGCCAACTACGAGAAACTCTTGCTGAAGAAAAGCGACGACTACAACAAGCTAAAGGCGAACTTCGATTACTTGTATGATGAGAAGAAACAGAGCGAGTCTCGTGCCGAAAACCAGACCCAGATCGCAGATACAACCAAAGTAGCATTATCTAAAGAGTTGGACTTGATCAAAAAAGACAAAAATACCCTTGCAAAAAAGTATCATGAGTTGGATAGTTCCCATAACCGCTTGGTCCACAAGTACGAACATATCAAGTCCGATTTGAACTACCAATTAAAGGCCAACGATGAGATTCTGGCAGAAATATCATCCCTCAAGTCCACCATCAAACAATTGCACCATTCAAACGACGAATTGGTAGCCCAATTAACCCAGCACGCTAACACTCTAACCAGTGATAACTCGATCCACCGGTTGAACCGGAACTTAAACAACAAAAACGCTTCGCTCCAGAAAATCAACAGCCAGCTTCAATTGAAAATCGATACTTTACTCCAAAATAAGACATCACACGAACTCCTCAAACAAAAGAACATTTCACTCACTAATAAACTTGACACATTGCTGGCTGTTGAAGAGAAATACTATAAATTGGAGATCCAACACTTGGAGTTAACCAATAGATTCAACGACTTTTTCGCCTCGATCAACGAATCAGTCAAGGACGACCAAGAATCCCTGACCAACGAGGCGAAAATCAGACGGTTTATTGAAAAGTTTAACCAGTTACAGTACCAGCTGCTAATTTACAAGGATAAATTCGAAGAAGCACAATTGGAAAAAAGTCTGGCCAATGACAAGATTTCATCACTACAACTGGAAATCGAAGCATTGCACCATGAATTCAATTTAAAGATAAACACCATCAAGTCACAACAAGAAGAAATTGCCAAGCTTGAGAGGCAAAAGGTTTTGAATTCAAAAGAAATCGAGTACTTACGACACCTGTTGAAAGACTTGGATGAAATCAACGCCAAACATCAGAAGATTGATAACACGTCTACCAACCAGTACCTCACCAACTTAGAGAAATTGGTTGATGATTACAGAAAGGAGATCAACTCGTTACTGAAACAATTACAAACGAAATCAGCTCACGAACACCAACCAGAAAAACGTCAAAAGACTGACATTTCCTATGATACTTACAAGACTCAAATCCATAAACTTGAGTCAAACAATATTCAACTTCTTTCGAGTAAGAAACAGCTTGAAAACCAGATCAAGAGCTTGAACCAGCTGATTATCAATTCGAAATCTATAGACACCAAAAAAGAACAAATCCGTGTACTTCAATTGAAATCTAACCCGGCCTCGTCGGACCAGATTGTCAAGCAAGAAACATTGAATCATCTTAGAAAGGAAAATGAGGATTTGATCAGCAAGTTTGTGACATCAGATTCATCTTCTATCGACACAGTTCCCAAATCAGTTTTTGAGCGCCAGGAAAACGATAAGGTACTTCTTCAGAACAAGGTGGACGAGCTTTCCAAACGAATCAATCGTTTGAAACAGATATATGGACAAAAGAGTAAGGATATCCTTAGTATCATATCCAAGTACTTTGGTTACACCATCGAGTTTCTCCCCAGTCCAATAAACCCCAATGAATTGTTTTCTCGTTTGAAGCTTGTTTCGAGGTATAGCAACAGTGACAGCTCGTACTTGGTAATAGATATCGGGACAAAATCCTTAAAGGCATATGGAAACTATGAATTCAAAACCTTATACGAAGAAATCCTGTCTCCATACGATAAAGATCAGATTCCGTGTTTCTTAAGTGCACTAAACTTGAAATTGTATGAGAAATCACTTCAGTCCTAGCTTTACCGAGACTTGATCCAATATTTGCATGGGCAGCTTATCGAAGTTGCAAACGTCCTTATTTATAGTGTTCCAAATAGAACCCCGATTAATATCCTCATATCTTTGGACATACCTCTGTTGTAGTTTGGTCTTCTCTTCCAGCAACCCGTGCTTCGAAAGATAGAGGTACATCCAGCCCCATGCATCGCCATTGCGTAGATCTACCTCTAAGCCTCTTTCAAACCACGATTTGGCCTTGGAGAACTTGGAATCCAAGTAGAAAAAGACCCCAATTGTCAATAATATCTGAGATGAGTTGTTTGTGGCCTTCATGGCATCCAAGAAGGCGTTCTTGCGATGTGACATCTTGGGAATTAATGTGAGATATTGTATCCAAATCAATGGCAGTTGAGGGAACTGTTTCAAGGCTCGGTTGGTGATTTGTCTTGCGGCAATCATATCGTTATTGCGGATCTCTAACCGAATTTTTGCTTCCCAGATCCTTTCACTATTGGGAAGAGAAAGCAACGCCGTATCCAAGTTCGATCTTGCTCTGATCAAGACCTTGGCATACTGTTCGTCGATGGTTGATAACAATATCCAGAGCTCCTCGGACTCTGGACACACTTTGACTCCCTTGGAAACCACTTCTCTTGCCAGAATAAAGTCGTTGGTTTCCAACAAAATCTGGGCCTTTTGGAGGTATAGTTTTGGTTCCTCAGGAAAGATTTCCAACCCTTGGTCAACCAGAAGCAATATTGAATCACTCTTCAAGAAACGCATGAGATGGACATGTTTGTACCATACCTTGGCACTGGCATGCGGAATTTGTTGTATGGCTGATGTAGAAAGATCTTTGGCTGCCGTGAAGTTTGATGATTTGCACTCCAACTTGACACGAGCAAACCAAACTGCTTCGCTTTCAGGGAGCAATTCACTTGCATTGCGGAGTATCTCTCGGGCAGTACCAACTTCTTGCAGCAAGATCCATTTATCTTTGGCGTACATTAAATGGAACAACTCTTCCTGTGGATTGAGCTCAATGGCCCGTGAATAGTACAGGTACAACGTGTTCAAGTCCCCCTGTTTCAACGAACGGAGCAACTTGAGCCAGTTATGCACATTGTTAGGATCTTGGTCGGTGATGTGCTGGAAAATGTAATTGGCTGTTTGCACCCTGGAAGCAGCAAGCAACCCGTTGGCTAGCGTAAACAACAGGTCCAAATCGTCGTTCTGGCGCAACACATTGACCACAATGGCCTGGCAACATTTCACGAATCCTTCTTGTTCAGCATCTGCTGCTTCCTGTAGCCATTTTTCTGTATCTTCCTGGTTACCAAAGGCCTTGGAAAGCATTTTGACAAGCTTTTGGACATCAATCAGCGAGTTTTCTCGTTCCTCCAACTTGGCTGCAGTTAACCAAACCTGAATGTTGCCTGGCAATTCTTTTCTTGCTCGGTTAAGCAAATCCTTTGCTTGTTTGTAGTCCGATAACGAAATCAAACTGAGCCAGAACTCCCATTCACCAGGACACAATTCTACTGCTTTTGACAAGAGTTTCTGGACATCTTCTTGTTCGTCTTCAATGTTAATAAGTTCTTTCCATAGCACCACGCTTGTCGGGATTGATTCTAGCGCTTTCATCAACACTTTCCGACGCGAGACCACGTCCGAAGTGTTTTCCAACGCCAATGCTTGAAGCCAGAGCTTTTCTGACTGGTGGTTCAACAGCAACGCATCTGTGACTATCACCTTACACAACTTGGTTCCGTCCAAGGACTTTTGATGTAAACGAATGCTTTCTAGCCAGATATCGGGGCTTCTTGGAACTTTGCGGCACCCTTCGACGATTAATTTTTTGGCTAAGGGCAAGTTTTTAGCTTGCTCCTCTAATCGGGCAGCAGCAATCCACGAGTTGGCCTTGTGTGGCTCTGTTTTACGAAGCGATGCAAGAATCGATCGTGCTTTCTTGATATCGGCAATTTTCGTATCCACGTCGTCTTCGACGTGAACGAGGCTATCGTAAAGTTGTGGATCATTCTCGACTTGCGGTACCAATCCGTCAAGCTGACTTCCAAGAAGCTTATCCTTTGCGTCGGAGATGGACTGGAAATTTGTCAGAGAGGCACCGGCCGCAGCTCCAGCAATAATACTGTCTGGAACCGCATATGTCCGCTGCTGCAGCTGTTCCAACAACCGCGTTCGTTTATTTCTGCGTGTCATGTCTCCTGCTTCTGGCAAATTGGCCCATTCATCGTGCGACACGGTCCCTAGAGCCCGTTTAAGCACGGCAAAGTTGTTCTTGAGGGTCGGAGCCGAACCTGCGGGCTCAATTGCCTTTTGTGGCCTTAACTTGGCCTCAATCTCGCTGTAGATCCTTTCTGCCTCTATATCATCTTTATCCTGACTACCATGAAGCACAAGATCGTCGTTGGCATAATTGTTATCGTCGTCGTCTTCGTCGTCGTCATCAGGTGTCTGTTGGATCAAGAAAGACGTCTGTTTTTGCAAACTCGCGTCAGCTCTTGTCGTGAACCCAACCACACCACGGCCCACTCCAGCCACGTATCCTGCGGGTGCTTCTTGACTGAGAAACGCTTTCCTGTCCATGAATTGAAGTGTCGATGTCTGGAACTGGGGTTTCGTTTCGGTTTCGAAGGGCGATGAGATGTCACGTGCGCACTAATTTAAGTTTTTTTTCAATTTGCGATGGATGGGCAGGTTTCTTTAACAAAACATCATGTCGAAAAGAGCTGCTGAAGACGATGTTGCGCATCAAGGCCACGGTTCATCCAAACGTGGTGGCGATGGTGCACCTCAATCGACTGCTTCCGTCGAACAAGACATAGAAATGGGCGAGTTTGAGGATCCATATGGCGATGACTTTGAAAGTGACGGTGAGATCATTGAATTGGACGAGAACGAAGACGATGAAGAATTGGACGAGGCTGCTGCTGCCAAGAAGATTGAGGAGGACGAGCAGCAGCAACAGCAGCAACAGAACCAAGAATCGCAGATCTATTTGCCCCATAAATCGAAACCTTTGGGACCCGATGAAGTCTTGGAAGCCGATCCGTCTGTGTACGAGATGTTGCACAACGTCAACTTGCCATGGCCATGTTTGACAGTTGATATCTTGCCAGATAACTTGGGGAACGAGAGAAGAACGTACCCTGCGTCTGTGTACGTCACCACGGCCACCCAAGCGTCGCGGGCTAAGGACAATGAGTTGATCACGATGAAGTTGTCTTCGCTCGCCAAGACGTTGGTCAAAGATGAAGACGACGACGACGAAGAAGACGATGATGACGACGACGATGCTGATCCGATCATGGACAGCGAGACTTTGCCATTGAAACACACCACGAACCGGATCCGGGTGTCGCCCCATGCGCAAGCCACTGGCGAGTACTTGACGGCGACGATGTCTGAAAGCGGTGAGGTATACATCTACGACTTGGCTGCGCAGTACAAGGCGTTCGATACTCCTGGCTACATGATCCCAAAGACAGCCAAGCGGCCCGTGCACACGGTGCGGGCACATGGCAACGTCGAAGGGTATGGTTTGGACTGGTCACCATTGATAAATACTGGAGCATTATTAACCGGGGACTTGAGCGGCCGTGTCCACTTAACTACGAGAACCACGTCGAGCTGGGTCACGGAAAAGACCCCCTTCTACGAGTCTGCGGCCAGCATTGAAGATATCCAGTGGTCGACGGGCGAACAGACGGTGTTTGCGACTGCCGGCACCGATGGGTACGTGCGGATCTGGGACACGAGATCGAAGAAGCACAAACCTGCGATCTCGGTAGTTGCTTCTACCACCGATGTCAATGTGATTTCGTGGTGCAACAGCATCAGTCACTTGTTGGCGCTGGGACACGACGACGGGTCGTGGAGCGTGTGGGACTTGCGGAACTTCAACGGTGCAGCAGCACCATCTCCTGTAGCCCACTACGATTTCCATAAGCTGGCTGTCACATCGATCGCGTTCAATCCGTTGGACGAGTCAATCATCGCCGTGCTGTCGGAAGACAACACCGTGACATTGTGGGACTTGGCTGTTGAGGCTGACGACGAAGAGATCTCACAGCAGAGACGTGAGATCCAGGAGTTGCACGACATTCCACCACAATTGTTGTTTGTCCACTGGCAAAGAGACGTCAAGGACGTCAGATGGCACCGGCAGATCCCTGGGTGTTTGGTCTCTACCGGTGGAGACGGCTTGAACATCTGGAAGACCATTTCCGTATAGGTAGAATGTATATTAGCCTGCTAGTACTTGTCTTGTAGATCCTGGGGTTGGTGTTGTTGCTGTTGTTGTTGTTGTTGTTGAATCTTTTGCTGGACCTGAAGCCAGAAATCGTTCTCGCTGGTAATGAGCTCAATGTACTTTTCGTACACAAGCATGTTCTTGATGACCAACAGATGGAACGTGGTGGCGATATGGACAAGATCATCGTGGTGGGCTGCCACAGCAGCAACGTCAGCTCCAAAGTTGTGCACATGGTTCTGGCTGGTGTCCAAGAAATTGATAAGTTTTGAGATATCCATTGCTGCCAAACGTGTTAGAAGAGCGTACGCTTGTTTGATTTCAGGTGCTTTTAGAGACACGATTTGGCGAGAACTGGCGCTGGTGGAAGACGGAGTGGTGGAAGAACAATCGGGGAACGTGTTGCTGAGCGTGTGGAGGGTTGCCAACTCGGGGTGTTCTTTGATGAGTTGTTGGAGCTGCTGCTGAAGCCGGGAAATTTGTAGCACGACCGACTCACTGGAACCAGCACCTTCTAGTGAGAGCTCAAGTCGCTCGATACGCAGCGAAAGCGACATGCTCAATCAAAAGAAATGAGAGGTGGTTGTAAAAATATAGAAAAGTGTGAAATAGTGAGAATTATATAAAATAGAGACAAGGTTTGATCGGTGCAAATTGCAAAAAAAACGACACGGAAGGTGACACTGTCTGAATTTACTGGTAAAGTTAAAGTTCATGGTAGATTTAAATAAATATCGCTGATCACAATCAGCACAAGAAGTAATATATTAATATTGTCTGATTCTGTATTATCGACAACATAGATCTTATGATCTATGATTTGTAGACATGATTAAGGGAATTAAAATATAGCGAGGCAGGAGAGTCCCCCTTCACACAATGAAACCTATTCTTCCTCACTTGAACTATCGTCGACCTTCAGTTTCTTTCCTCCATCCATCAAATCACGAAGACTCATTGGCTTCATATTCCCACTGTATGCATACGTTTTCTTTGGTTGTGTATAACTGTCATCATTAATTCTGATCCCCGAAAACTGAAAGTCGTCGACATCGCTCTCGTCTGAATCGTAACTGTACGCCGGCTTCGGTGGCTCTTCCTCTTCCAACACTTCCTGAAGCTGATCCTCAAGATCTTTGAACTCGTCGTCCATATCCAAATCTTTATCTTTGCTTGGAACCACTGGTTTATCAGGTTTCGGTATCGTTTCAATGATGGGTTTCTTCTCCACCTTTTCTGGTTTCTTCTCCCTTTCTGGTTTCTTTTCTATTTTTGGCCCTATATCGTCCACTATTATATCGGGAAAGTCATCAAAATCGTCCAAACCGTCGAAATCAGCTTCGCTGATAATCGCATCTTCTTTCACTGGAGGCTTTGTCTTTGGTTTTGGCTTGGTTTCTTTTGTTGGTGGACGCTTCTGGGCTTTCTTCTGGGGTGGTTTCGGCGACGGCCTGCGTGGCCTCTGGTTCTTTTCGTATTCCCGTTCCAATTGATCAAGTTGTGTTTGGAGTTTTGCCACATTTCGGCTCTTGGAAACACGGATGGTGCTTTTCAATCGCTTCAAACGCACCAAGCGGCCGTCTTCCGCGCTGTGTGTAAGATAGAAGGCCTCATTGGCAGCCACACCTGTGCGGTGGCGATGAGGAACGCCCTCAAAGATCACGGGTGCCGCTCCAGCCCCGTCAGACAGACTCGCACGTACAAAACACAGCTGGTCGTTCTGGTAAAGACGCAACAGTTTCGTTTGGTCCATCGAGTCAGGAACAAAGCCGTAGCGAATAGCGACATTTTCTGTGTCGTGGATGGCCGCCAAGTCCAAGAGCGTCGACACGTCGAGCTCGTACTCTCCGTCAGGAAGTGACATGACGCATAGGAATAAAATTTCACCAAAGTTTCTCACCAAAAAAACCCTCACTAATTGTGTTTTATGGAAGACTTTCCGCAAGTTATTCTTCTTTCCAGCGGGCTTACAGCAAGCGTGGTGATGCTGTGGCGGTTCTACCATCGCTTCGTGGTACGGGTCCGCACATACTTGGACCTCACGCCGCTGCAGCTTGGCCGGCGACGGCTCTATGGCCGTGTCACGCGCGTGGGCGACGGCGACAATTTTCGGTTCTACCACACGCCCGGCGGTGCGTGGCTCGGCTGGGGCTGGTTGCGCACGGTACCGACGTCTCGCGCCGCGCTCAAGAACGAGACACTAATGGTGCGCCTTTGCGGCATCGACGCCCCTGAGCGCGCACACTGGGGCCACCCTGCCCAGCCGTACTCTGAAGAAGCACTTCGCTGGCTTCAGCGCTACGTCGCAGGCCGCAACGTCACTATTTCGCCGTACAGTGTCG
Source organism: Teunomyces atbi (assembly GCA_030574975.1). Taxonomy (NCBI): domain Eukaryota; kingdom Fungi; phylum Ascomycota; class Pichiomycetes; order Serinales; family Debaryomycetaceae; genus Teunomyces; species Teunomyces atbi. Next base: position 58,891 of record JAJMFW010000023.1, on the reverse strand, counting down.
ACCAGTACAAGCGCGTGGTGGCGCGCGCGCAGGTCTGGCAGTGGAACGGCCGCCGCGACGTCAGCGCGGAAATGTTACGCTGCGGGTTGGCGGTGGTCTACGAAGCAAAAGTGGGCGCGCAGTTTGGCGGAAACGAAGCGTGGTACCGCCGTCTAGAAGCACGGGCACGTCGCTGGCGCCGGGGCCTATGGTCTTTGTCTAAAATGACAACTCCAGGAGAATATAAAAAAATATACAAGAACTGATAATTAATATAAGCTTTTCTTTTTTTTATATATATAGCTAGATTACCATAGTCAAAGCCACGCTGCTCCTTAGAGCAAGTTTCCAACTGCCGTCGCAAGCTCAACCGCCTCACTGGCGGTGGCAGCTTCTGCGTAGACACGCACCGCATCTTCTGTGCCCAGCGCACGCACAAACGCTCTTCCGCGCGCAAACCTCGCTACGAGCGCGTCGATTTCTCCCTGCACGCCGGCAGGCGCCACTAACGTCCGCTCGGCGTTGGTGGTGCGGAAAATGGTGCGGTCCGGCACCACGACCTTGGTCAAGCGGTTGGGCAAGTCGTCATACGCACCGTCCCATGCCGCAGGACTCAAGTCCAAGAAATGGACAATGGCTAACACCGCCAACAAGTCGGAAATGGCATCGCCAACCGTTTGGTTGATCAAACGCGTGAATTGCTGCAACACTTTCCACGCACGTTTTTCGGTCTCCCGTGGCTGATATTCGTGAATCTTTTGCTCAGCATCCGGCGAGAAAATCACCGTGCCGTGCCCGTTGGCCTCGAAGTAGACCCCGATATCAAACTTCTCTGCCTCGTGGTGGAGATGCTTGACGCCGGTGGGCGTGCACCGAACAGGAAGCTGCAATTTCTCGGTGATGTAGTCCGTCAGCGCCCCGTTGGCGTACGCCGTTTGCACCACACCGATATTCATCTTCAAGTCGAGCTGGCTGAAGATCTGCTGCAAGAACAACGCAATCAACGTCGCCAACTTATCGCCGTCAAGCAACCGGAACTCGCCCGCTGTGTTTTGGTAGTAACAGATCAAACGGTCGGCATCTCCATCGAACGAAGCATACAAAGTGTTTGGCTGGGGATCAACATTTTTAGGAAGTCTCTGGTTGGTCTTGACGTAGTCAGCACCACAGTCAAAGTTCAACGTCTCTGGTTCAACATAGTCGTCGTTAACGAGCGTGAGCTCAATCTCTTGACTTAAATAACGATCAATCAACTCACGGACTTTGGGCGCACCAACCCCGTTCGCAGCATCAACCGTAATCTGGATCTTCAGGCTGTTGTTTGCCGCGGCATAAATCTCTTTAAAGGCCGTGGCCATCTTGGTATAGTATCCAGTCTCAGTAGCATCGCCAAAAGCCGTGTCATTGAGCGTTCTCGTCAAGTAATGAAGCTCCGGCGTGGTCAAAAGCCCAAAATCGGTATGTTTTGATTCCGGAATGGACGCGATCCCGTCGATTGTGGCCTGCAGCAACGCCGGGCTTGATTCCCGCGAATCCATCGCAATCACCACCGTGGCAAGCGTCGCCATATCAATCTTCAATTCCGCCACGAGTTTGTTGATGTTGGCCAACAAGTCTTCGTGCGACGAATTGGCAAGTGTGGTGGCGTGGGCTTCCCACGATGCTTCCAACATGCTGCCAAGCGGGTCGACAACCTTGACACCGTTATCTTCGGGCGGATTGTGCGACGCCGTAACCATCACACCCACCGTTTGGCCGCCCAAGTACTTGGACCGCAAGGCCGCAATGATTCCCACCGTAAAGTTGACGTAGTCCAACGAAGTGGCTTTCATCCGAAACCCAGCAGTTCCGTACGTAACACGCAAGTCTTCGGGACGTGGATGGTACACGAGGTTTTTGTATAAGAGTTGTTCAAGTGACATGATGTTGATTTAAATGATTCGCTTTTTTTTCCATTGTTTGTTGTAAACCATGTCTAAATTCACCAACTCATCGTTCCATAAAGAAGGCAGAAAACCAAAGCCGAAGCCGAAGGATAACGAGTTTATCCAGGAATTGGTTGAGACCGGCCGTGCAAACTGGAAAAAGGCACCAAAACAGGTCAAGTACCGCTACTATGGCATATATATGATCCTCTTTCTGATCCCCATCATTCTTCTTCCTTCCTACGAAATCTACCGTCGTTTGGAAGGCACGTCCACCAAACGGGTCCAGGAAGGAGAGGTTGTCCAGGGCAACGAGGTCAGAAAGTATAACGAGGCTGAGAAATGGCAGGTTGAGCGCGAGAGCTGGATGTACAAAATCTTTGGCAGGGACTGGTTCTTGGATGGATTCACCAGCAAGACCATCAACGGCGAACAGAGACCAGAGAAGGAGAGGATACGGAGATACAACCCCAACGAATGATTATATATTATACTATTACAGATGAACTAAAAATGAATAAATAAATAAATGAATATTACCGCAAGCTTGCAACTCGCTTATGATCGGCCTGCGACCCCAATGCCGTGTATGGCTGCTCCACAGTATAGGAAGCCATAAAACCATCGACAATTGCGTCTGTCTTGAAACCAAGATTCGGGATCGCAACCATAGGCGACTTGTATATCGACGCCAGTTTTTGTTTCCGTACCCTTTCAGAGGGTAGGCGCAGCAAGGGAGACCCAAGACCAAGATTGCCTCGTGTTTGCTGGAGTTTCCGCTGGGCCTGCTGTCTCAACGGCGAGTTGAAAACAGGATGTTCGGGCGAGATGCTCGGAAGATAGCTGACAGATTGCGTATACAACGGTCGCTTTTTCAACACTTGCAAGCCCCACAAAAAATAGTTGGGATGAATCCGAGGGATCCGCGAAGGTCGCCGGGGCTTGGAACCCAAAAACCGCTTCATATCAAACCGCTTCTGTTCCTGCTGGATTTCACCAAAACTGGCCCCCAACTTCAACGCTGTGTTGCTTTCTGCCCTATGTGTGGGGGCATTAGTGCTTGTTGGTACGTCTCCCAAGTCAAATATATCACGGATCCTGTCCTTCTTTTCAATACTAAACGGGATATTGGTGGTGGCTACATCGATCCCTAGATCAATGCCGTAGCCATTGGACGCTCTTCTTTCTGGCGTTGTGAGGCCTGGTGTGTTCAGAAACGATCTGATTCCGTCGTTGTTGAACTGTCGTGGTGTGGATTTCGCCGATGGGGTACGCCGTGGCGACTCAAGGGCCAATGCTTTGTTCACCTTTTTCCATGTCTGGTTCAACTCGTGGAAATTGCCCGACAACAGACTATCGGTGATGATTGATTCACGGAACGCCTTGATGATGAGTGTGATGATGTTGGAACAAACCTTGTACGTTGAAGAAAGATCGTCGGTGATATCGGGTGATTGCAAATGGTGCACGGAGATCTTGTAGTACAACTTATCACATTTGTGTTTCACCTCGCTAATCAAGTAGCGGAAGATCTCGTTCCATTTGTTATCCAAGCTATCACGCTTGAGTTCGCGCATGTTCTTGAGTAAGGTGTTCCATGAATCGTTCAACTTATCGTACGCCATCAATACTTCGAATCGGGCCCGTGGAAACTGTTTCGACATGCACATATCGTCGAGCTCGCTGATCTTCATTGACAAAATCCCCAAGGATATCTCGAGCGGCGAGATTCGTGACTCGAGTGCAATGTATTCAGTGTACATTTCTTCGTCGTCCAGACTAAATGTCGGCAAGCGCATTGATCTGATCGAGACGTTGCTAGACGCCAAGTCTTGTACTTTAATCTTGGACATGATCATTTCGAGGTTGAAATTGGGGAGCACCCGTTGAGGGCTGCTGGTTTTTGTTTCTTGTAGCTTGGTAGAGACTTGGATGGCTGATTTGATTTCACGGGAGAGGGAGCTAATGATAGTGTCGAGGATTTCTCTATAATTGACAGCAATATCCAAGTTCTTTTTGTAGAAGAGCATGTATCGCTTGACGTCCATCAACGTATCTGTGGTGTCCCTGCAGCTCTGCACTAGCGAAGTCGGAACATCAAATGTCTTTTGGACCAAGACGTGGAGCAGTGCCAAAGTAGTATCGATATGGTCGACATCACGCAAAAGGCTTAGGATAATGTCTTTGCCTTCGTAGAACCAGTTGAGGTCTTCTTGCAAGTTGACCGAAGAGTGGTCGATTCGGGTCACCATGCGAAGCAATTCGTGCAAGAAGGTGTGTATTGCTTCAACGACCCTGGTGATCTTGTAGATATCATGCTGCAGCAAATGTTGATCAGACGGTAGATATAAAAACTCATCGAAGGAAGAGTATCGTGGTACAGTCGCTATCAACAGGGAAAGGGATGGTGGCTCCAGTTTCATTGCAACGCCCTGCTGCTACCAACCAGAATAATAAACGATGTTTTATTAAAGATAAAATCAAACTTGAGTTTAGCTTGTTTATATTTTTGGAAAGCGAGGCAGATTGTTCTGGAATTGTAGCGTGATTGAAAGCCGGGTTTGTGGTTGCCAGTACGATTTGATTTGTAAACTTTTGCGTACTCGTCTCGGTGTGAAAAACGACTCCCCGCTGAAAATAATTATGTGAAAAAGGTACACCCATTAAAGAGCTTTATACTTTCAACTAAAAAAATTTCAGCCTCCAACGTTCTTCACCAGACAATAGTTCTCCAGTAGATTCAAACCATATGGTTCGATACTTTGGTAACATCGTTTCTATTTTTGGTTAGTCATATCCTTTGGTTTGGCATGCTGATGTTTGCCAGACTGACGACTATCGCGTCTGGTACGTTTGTGTTATTTTCGTTTTCGTGTAAGTGAAATTGATTTTGTGTCTCATTTTGCAGCTTCTCTTACATTTTCGTGACGGTCGGATAGCAGACGTGTTTATGTGCCTCTGTCAAGCAAGACAGGAGGATTCCAGGTGGTGTCGCTGTTGGTTACTTGAAATTTACTTGGGTTTGAAGGATAACTCGGATATTTTTGGACTTTTTCTTATACTTTCTCTTTTTTTACACGAACCGGCATGAATATGTAAACATACCACAGAAACATCCCGTAGTTCATTTCAATTTACTATTCTATCGACATTCCATACCATGATCTAATACAATTGATTAGTTACTCAAGTATACGTTAGAAACAATAAGTAATTATTCTATTTCAATTAAAGCTGGTATGGCGCAGTGGTAGCGCAGCAGATTGCAAATCTGTTGGTCCTTAGTTCGATCCTGAGTGCTAGCTTTAATTTTTTTCCTCTTTTTGACTCTTCTTATCATAATCTCATGTGACTTTAAGCCCCAAAGTATCATTGGGCAGGTCTCTGATAAAAAAAAAACTGGATGTCACCGCTTTACAACTTTACAACGAACATTGGTATGCTCGGTTTCACGGCCATAAACAGTCGACATCCTCGTTGTTCATGATTTCTTCCCAAACTTCAGCTGATTGTAATCGCGTAATCTGTGATAAAGCTGCCCCGGACCGCAATAGTTGCGCCTGAAGCGAAAAAATCACCTGAACATTAAACAATTGACCACACTGAAGTTCTCCACGGTTTTATCCCATATTAAAAGTGTCAAATAACGGTTCTTTGCAACTGCTTTTATTTTCCATATATTTGCTGATTAGTTCCTAATCCAGTTATTCTGTGCTCCCATTCCGTCTATTCTCATAAAACAATTATGGTGGCATCAGATGAAGTGCTGTCCTCAGCATACTGTTTTATCTCCAACAATAAGGTCCACTGCATTCCAGCAAACTCCATGCTGCTGTTTGCGGACGACTACAGTGTGGACAATACCCTGAAAGAACAAGATGGATCCGATTTCACTCCTAACAAACTCTACCTAAAGAATAAGAACTTACTCTACAGCTTGAACAACCCGTCATTGTCTGACGTCGAAACAGATACCGGCGCCGGTTCTTCCCTCAACAACCAGTCACAACTATTGTCGACACCCGACAGAACCAATCCATCTTCCCGCTCCCCGAGTCCTGCCCCGGAGGATTTGAAGATTGCAGAATCCTACTCTACCCGCCCGTTGTATTTACCCAAGCTCATCATAAACTTCTCCGAGAACCGTGATAACGGCTACTCTGAATTGAAGAATTTGCTCACCAAGGTAATACCAGCATGGTCTGACCCTTCTAAGCTCGAGTTCAAGAAATTGACGGGTGGAATAACCAACGTCTTGCTCTCGTGCAAATATGAGGACGACCGTGTGTTGATTCGTGTTTATGGACATGGAACCAATCTCATTATTGACAGACACCGGGAGTTTATACTGCATTTGATCCTCAATTCAATAAACTTAGCTCCTCCCATCTTCTCCAGATTCAAGAACGGGTTAATCTATGGGTTTCTCCCTGGCCAATCATTGCATCCAGAAGACTTAAGAAAGGAAAGCTTGTATCCATTGATTGCCCAACAACTAGGCAACTGGCACAAAAACTTGGATTATAAATTGATAGAACATGGAGTGGAAAAGTTGAGAGATTTCACAACCAAACTCAAAAGCAAATCGAGACCGAATTCAATCAAGAACGGCATCCATAAAAAGAAACCCAAAAAGAAGTTTATATCAAATGTTTGGGAGTTGCTTGAAGAATGGATCAATATTGTTCCTGTGAATGTAGACTTGATTTCTTCTTTCAACAATCACTTGGACATTGACGTTAAGGAATCAAACTTGAGAGAGATCATCGAAACAGAATTTGAATGGTTAAAGAATATCTTGATCCAATCCAACTCTCCCACTGTTTCTTCGCATTGCGATTTGTTGTCAGGAAATGTAATTGTTCCTGAAGACTTTGATCTTTCCAAACCATCATTACGACTTCCCCCTCTCGAGGAAAACCCTATCAAGTTTATTGATTACGAGTATATGCTCCCAGCACCAAGAGCATTTGATATTGCTAACCACTTAGCTGAGTGGCAAGGGTTTGAATGTGATCGTGCTGCTATACCCGTTCCAGAACCCACGAACCCAGTATTGGTCAAATGGCTGAAGGGTTACTTAAATAATGAGAATGCACTGGAATCTGAGATCAACTCGTTGATTGACGAAATCGCTACCTTTTACGGTCTACCAGGTTTCTACTGGGGAATTTGGGCCATGATTCAGAGTGAGATCTCTAATATAGACTTCAACTATTCCAAGTACGGAGAGCAAAGGCTTCAGGAGTACTGGGACTGGAAAGTAGCCTATTTGAGGAAAGGCAAGGTTTAATGTCGAATTTCCTATGTAACTTTTTTCACTTCCTTACTTGCATTGCTTTTTCTTTTATAGAATCTGATTCATCTCATTACCTTAACAAATCAACCACTGTAGTCTTATTTGATTTGGGAGCGTAGAGAATGGCCCATTTTTGACCCTTAGCAAACTCTTTCATCAAAGCCGAATGAATATTCAGGGCAAAACTTCTAGGAAGTTTACTTGAGGTGGAGATAACTTTCTTGATCCATTCTTCTTGTTGATGGATTGAGGTTACGGCAATCATATCCAAGATTTCGTCTCGTAACACATCGACAATTATCACCGTTGAAGTTGCCATACTCTTGATAAGATCCGCGGATGCTACCTTCGAATCATTTTCCAATTCCCATTTCTCCTTCTTGTTGTTCTTTCTGCCTCTTGGTGCGTCGTTACTAACTATGTTCACTTTCTGGTGAATATCAACGGAATACAATGTGTTCGTTTCGTTAAGTGAAGAAGAACTCGAACCTCTAAATTGTATTCCCTCACTTACTGATGTCACATCTCGTCTGCACTCATCAAACTCCTTATTTCTTTCTTCAATTTCTCCCACAATACACGTAGCCAACTCTTCGTAATTGACATCCACTTCCCTATTGGTAGTCAAGTTGCGGATCCGAAGTGGCTTGTAAGTGATACTGGTAGTTTTCTTTGATTTCCGGCTAGTGGTATTGGGCTGTTTGATAATAACCACCCAATTGGCTCCATCGACTTGGGCCTTTTGCAAAATATCTTCTTGACTGCCCCATTTAAGAATATCACAGCTGATGTTGACCTTCCACAACAAGTTCAAAACTTCAAAGCCACTTTGCTTGATACAGTTTTCATTCAGACTCGTCACCAAAACATCACATCTGATACCTTTCCATTTGGCGATATTGTAATCAAACGATTTCATCTTTCTGCTCAAAAGGTTTTTCATCAAGAGAAACATGAACGTCGACGTCAACGAAAACCCAACGGCATAAGGTGTACTGAACTTAGCTATGTCCTTGTTACCAAAAGATGCAACAAGCGAATCATATCTTCCCCCCGTTGCAATTCTTTGGAACCGCTTGCTTTTATCGACTTTAAACACCGCCTGAAACATCATTCCACCAACATAGTATCGATTGTTGTAGTTACTCAAGGGGTTCAAGTAAACAGGAGTCTTGACACCCAACTTTCGTAAATTGGACAACACATCTCCAATGTAAATGAAAGCCCGTTCGACCTTTATCAAATGTGGGGAATCTACCATTAATCTTCGTAACTTCTGGTGTGCATTCTCCGGTTCTGATGTGAAATTGAATTCATCCACCAAGTCCTTGGTGACCGTATGTGGAACATTCAAGTCTTCTCTAAGAATTCTTTTGACTTCCTCGGAGCTTTTATCAACACCAAACTGTGAAAGAACACCAATGACTTCATATTTCTTCTTTTCATCAATTCCAATGTTACCAAACGCAAACGATACCAAGGCATCAAGGATCTCGTAGTGGTTGATAATGATTACTGCCTGTGAGTTTTTGGTCTTGAAACAAGGGAATGATTGCATGATTTCATCGACAATCTTCAAACATTCCGCATCGTCTGAAATTCTCTGATGCTTCACATGTGTGGTTATATCCAAGTTGACAGTACTGTACTTATCGGGAGTACCAGATCCTCTCACATTAGGCCGGTAAACAAATTCATGACGATATATCTTGGTGATTGTCAGGTTTGAACGACTCAAGAACCTTGCAGTAGGCAAAACCAAATCATACGGTAAAGTCAATACCGACCCACTTTTGTCAAGAACTTCGTAGACACCATCTCTGGATTGATGAGCAGCTTTGGGAGCAAGAATATTGCATGAAAAATCCTCAATTGCTCCATGGTTATGAAATATTCTAAACAATTCAGTAATCATTTTGTTAAAGAGCAAGTAGTCATTATTGCTATGTTCAAGATGATGGGCAGGTGAGTTCTTGCTGTAATTATCAAACATGACATCTTTGGCCAACAGATATGGCTGGTTAAATAGGGTCTGACGCACCTGTTGTTGCCAGGGTGACGCAGGATCGGCAAGAGACCGTAATGCTTCTCTGATCACTTCGTCCTGATGCTCCATTGGTAACCAACCACTCTGTAAAAGCTCGGTGGCACCAGGCCTCTTTTTAGGGTTATGGTCCAACAACAGTCGAATGATCTTCTTTTCGGTCTTGAACTTCAGATCGGTAAAGTTGGACGGGAATTCAACAGTCGATAAACGAAGACTGTTCAATGTCATTGCTCTCTCCATTCCCGTTGCTAGTGGGTAGCACATTTCAAACAAGATAATCCCTAAGGAGTACATGTCTACCTTTTCATTGTAATCACCGGTTCCCACTTCGTTAGCGGTATAAAATACCGTTCCAACAATAGTCGAATAGTCCTTGTTATTGGTCGACGCTACCTGGTTATTTGTCAGAACTACCGAAGAAAACTGAGAGTTTTTAGCAAGACCAAAATCACCAACTTTGACATTATTCGATTTGTCAATGAAAATATTTATTGGTTTCAAGTCTCGATGAATAAAACCTTCTCGATGAATGTAAGACACCGCTTCTACCAACTGACGGAATAATCTCCAATACTCACCAGAGTTTTCCGGAAGACCCTGTTCAATAAGATTCAACAAAGTGTTGTTTTCACAGAACTCCATTTGGATATAAAGAATAGATTTGGATTCATCTGTTTGTCTTTGTTTCTCAATGCGTGTTCTTTGAATTGGTTCCCACGAAGGTTCATCGTCATCGTCATCGTCATCATCATCGTCATCATCGTCATCATCATCAATGGTTCGAGTCAGAACATTAGATGTAGTCGAGTTTGCAAACTCAAAATTGACTTCCTGGTCATCATCAGACTCGGCAAAATCTATTTGCGGATCAAACGAGTTTGAAATGTAATCAATCTGGAACGAACTATCGTGGCCAGCAAGAAATGAAGTTGATCTCATGTTGATGGGACTTTCAAAATCATCGTCCAACTCACTTTCTGTGTCATCATCTGATTGAATTGCGGAGCTCGATTCAGGCACTTCTTCGACCCACGTACCGTAGTACCGTACGATATATTGATGGTTAAGTCTGGCTAACGAAAGGACTTCACTAAGTAAAGAATCAAGCTTGTTTGCTCGATGCTTAATCTTCTTGATTGCATAGAAGGTTCCTTCCATACGGTTGCGTACCTTAACAACTTCTCCAAATCCACCTTTTCCCAACTTTCCCACTTCTTCAAAATCTCTTTCGTATCGTCCAATATTTCGCTGTGTACCTGATTGATGGTTAGTTACTGAGTCGCTCAAGTAGGGATTGTGGTTCTGGTTGGAATACCTTCTCTTGGGAATAGTTGCAGGCACGAGAAGATCTCGTTCCTCGCTCGTGTATGACGTTGGTTGCTTAATTGGCACTGGTTCTTCAGTGGCCCAGAACTTGGATTTCTGGTTGATTGCCAATCTTGAGCCCATGTTATTTGCATGCAGCATCACGGGCCCGTCTCGCAAGAATTTGGCGGCATTGAGTTCCAAAGGTGTAGGTCTTTTAGCCAACTTGGGCTGAAGCATCTTGGAGAGCAAGTCATAGACCAATGCTGCGTATTCTTCGACACCAACAAAGTCTGACGTAGAAAAGTTCTGTTCAAACTCCAGTGGTGACTTATACGTCGAGTTGAGAATGTAGTAGTTCAACATCACACGAATGAACAACACTCCCAAGTCCCAGATATCTGTTTTCTGGTGATGGGCGTTTTTGTCTTCCTTCAATTCTGGCGCCTTCCAGCTGTCAGGTATGAAGGCTTGCATAAAACCCAAGTTCTTTGAGTTGATACTCATTTCCAGCGAGTTTGGATGGGTTTCTAGCATTGTCAAGAGTCTATAGCCGTACAGAGGATGGCTCAACTTGATGATTTTAGTTGAGTTAAGATCGGTGTTATTTGTGTCCGACTGAACCGAGTTATTGAGCAAGTCGTTCATGGAGTTCTGGTAGTAGTAGTCAATCTCCGTCTCAAACACAAACACCGTCAATGGACAGATGAATTTGTGGATAAAGCCAGCATTATGCAAGTGTTCAATGGCAGGAAGCAACTGAATAAGCCAAGTTCTGGCAAGAGCCCAGTTGAAAAACTCGGCCGTGGGCAAGATATCTTGTAAGGAATCCGAAGCCGAAGAGAACTCTGTCAATAACCGGATGGTCCAACCGTCGGAGTGTTTCTTGTCGATTTGGAAACCGAGCAACTTGGTGATATTTACATGTGACAAGGTGATGACCAACTGGAGCTCGGACTCGAGGTCCTGGATATCTCGTTTCCCTTCTTCCAGATTCCAGTACGGATTGTCGAGATCGATTTCTGTGAACAAGTACGAGAGCTCGATGCCCTTTTTGTCGAGTTTGGCTTGGACTTCCCGGGTCAAGTAAGGCTTGACGATGTGCTGCGAGCCGATTGAAGTTAGGAGATCACGTTTGTTGTATTTGATGAAGCCCAGGACTGCCTTGAACTTGATTTTGATGCGAGAGCCCGGCAATTCGCCCACAATATGGTTATCAAACACAAATGACGTGTTTGTGTCTCGAGGAACCAATTCTTCGTCTATGAACTCCTCATCCGAAGCTGATTTGGCCGAGACCTCATGGTAATATTCATCCTGAATCCTAAGGATCTGTTCGTTGAGCTCTTTGTTCTGTTTCTTCATCTGGGCCTCGAGCCGGGTCTGGTGAGCTGCTTCCTGGCGTTCAAGTGCTACCCGTTCGTTTCTTAGCCTTTGTTCACGTTCCTCTTCCAAGGACAACACCTTGGCTGTTGTCATCTGGATCTCATCCAACATGTACTTGATTTCTGAGATGATGGTGAAACACACCTCTTCTTCGGGATATTCCTTGATAAGATCGCTAATCCGAGTCTCGATTTGTTGGACCCTGCTGTTCAACAAGTTCTTGGGCCCGACGAGCTTCACGATCGGCAGCGTGAGTGGGTATGTTGCTGTGAGTTCTATGTCGAGTGTAAGGGAAACGGTGGGACTGTCTTTGTTGGTGGATGATTCGAGGAAGATCTGGAAATGGGGCGACGGTTTCTTGTTCCAGACCAAGCCCGAAGGTGTAGTGTCGGTATAGATGTCGCCATAGATGGAGGAGATACTGTTGATTTCGTCAAGCTGTCGTTCTGACACCAGCATCAAGAGTCTAAATCGTGTGTAAAATGTGTGGATACTTTCCACCTGGATCTATTATACAGGGCACCCACCTTCGTGTGCAATGTTGCTAGAAACGATCCCAAACGGGCCCGATACGATCCGGATCCTCTTGACGACCGACAACCATGTTGGATATGCTGAAAACGACCCGATCCGCGGCGACGACGCGTGGAAGACGTTCCATGAGATCACCAGGTTGGCCAAGGACCGTGATGTCGACATGTTTGTCCAAGGCGGCGATCTCTTCCACATCAACAAGCCCACCAAGAAGTCGATGTTTCATGTCATGAAGTCGTTGCGCTTGAATTGCATGGGCGACCGGCCGTGTGAGCTCGAGTTGTTGAGCGACCCCAGCACCAGTTTGGCCAGCGGGTTTGGGACCGTCAACTACGAGGATCCCAACCTCAACGTCTCCATTCCCGTGTTCGCCATCAGCGGGAACCACGATGATGCCACGGGCGACATGTTGCTTCTGCCATTGGACGTGCTTTCGGTCTCGGGCCTCGTCAACCACTTTGGCAAAGTCACCGACAACGAAAACATCACCGTGGCGCCGCTCTTGTTCCAGAAAGGCTCGTCGAAGCTTGCGTTATACGGAATGGCCAACGTCAGAGACGAGCGGCTCCACCGTGCATTCAGAGACGGCCTCGTCAAGTTCCAGCGGCCCAACGTCCAGACAAACGACTGGTTCAATCTCTTCTGCATCCACCAGAACCACGCCCAGCACACCTTCACGTCCAGCATCCCCGAAAACTTCCTTCCCAACTTTCTCGACTTTGTCCTTTGGGGCCACGAACACGAGTGCATTCCGTTTCCCGTCCATAACCCCGAAATGGGCTTCGATGTGCTCCAAGGAGGCTCGCTGGTGGCCACGTCGTTGTCCGAAGGTGAAATACACGACAAGTACGCCTTTATTTTGAGTGTAAAGAACCGAGACTACGCCATCGAGGCGATCAAGCTCAAGACCGTCCGTCCGTTTGTCATGAAAGAGATCACCTTGCTGGAAACAGGACTTGTGCCGGGAGAAGCATCAAAGGCACCCGTTATTGCATATTTGAACGAAGAGGTAGAAAGAGCCATTGCAGAGGCTGGCCAAAAGTATAAAGAGAGCAACCCTGATCTTTTTGCGGACCTGCTGCTGCTGCTGCTGCAACAGCCACAGGTGCCGCTTCCTTTAATCAGACTTAAGGTGGAGTATAGTGGAGGCTACGAGATCGAGAATAGCCGACGTTTTTCGAACCGGTTTGTGGGAAAGATCGCCAACGTCAACGACGTGATCAAGTTCTATAAGAAACGGAGTCGTGACACAGAACACGGGCTCAAGAAGACCAAGTTTCAAGACACCGATCTTGACCAAGAAGACGAAACCAAGAAGAAACTGACCGAGTTGCGGTTGATGGATTACATGGCAGAGTTTTTGGGGCAGGCCGAGCTTGTGCTTCTTCCCGAGGCCGGGCTTAGCCACGCGGTGCTGAAGTTCATTGAGAACGACGACAAGCATGTTCTTGACCAGTACATCAAGCGAGAGGTCAAGCGAGAGAGTGCCATGTTGATGAAGATCAATATCGACGAGGAGGAGTTCCATGCCGACGAAACGCAGGCCAAGAGTGTGTTCAGGCAAGTCTTGAACCAGGTACGGTTGGAGTCGAAGAAGAAGGTTTCCAGCATGTACGTTGAGCTGGATGAAGAGGTGGAAGAGATACCGAAGAAACGCAAGGCGACCAGAAAGAAAGAACCAGTGGTTGTCAACAGTGACGACGACGACGACGACGACGATGACGAGTACAAGAAGCCAAAACCACGCCGTGGCCGTTCACTAAAGGAGAAAATCGTCAGTTTATAGTTCTAGATACATTACTCTATCGAAGTTGCTTCTTTAATCAATGCGTCCATGTTGAAGTCTTCCTTTCCGCTGGTAAACTCCCTTAACAACGCTGTTTTGGCGGGCGAGTCACCGCAGTAGAAGCGCTGGACGTTAAGCACGAGCAACTGGGCCTCGTCCATGCCCAACGCGCTTTCCTGCTCGACATGGCCGTTCATCAACACCACATCGTTTGTGTCCTGGATATCCATGTGGAACATGAGGGTGGTGTGAGGCTTGGCGTACTCTTTATGGAGCTTATACTCGGCCACTGTCGTCAACATACAATGTACGGTGTGTGGCCCCACAAACGACCACTGGACAAAGTGCATCTCGTAACCCTCGTTGGTTCTGGGCAACGGCAAGATGAAGCTCGGGTTCCTGAACGCATGGGCGTAGAGGTTGGCGAACTGGAGTTTGTCGAGCACCGCCACCAAGTTACGGTCGCTGGCCACGAACCGGGCCCGCCACAAGAACTCCAATTCCTTGCGTGGCAACAGCCGTACCTTGTCGACCTCCAAGTACGACGCAAGTGTTTTGTACGGCAACTGTGGTGTATCTTTGTCGATGGCCGACCGCACTTTGATTGCTGCCAGACGTTCGGTCTCGATCTCTTGTTGTTGGAGACGCTCAAACTCCTCGAGCTCTTTGAGGGGATCGACGCGTCCCAACTCTTTCTTCTTGGCCTCAATGTCGTCTTTGAGTTTGACCTTCAACTCCTCGACGTTTTCCAACCCGAGCGCGGCCGCTTTTGCTTGGAGCTGTGCGCGGTAGCGTTCTGTAACGTCCGATCTGAGCCTGACGCCCGTAAACACCCGCGTTCTGGCTCTTCTTATAAGAAACATGATGCGCAGCTTGTAGTTTTTTTTTTAAAGCATACCTTGATTCTATTTCGTTACTTATCATTTATTTCTCTAACCACTTCTTTCTCTTGATACTCTTCGGGCGCATCCTTGGCATAATGGCCGAGCGTTGACTTTAAACTATCGGGAATATCCTCAAACGCCAAGTCGGCCGTGTCGGTCGCCACCGACTCGCCCTTTGCCTTCAACACATCTTCCAAGTTGAAGTTGTTGTCCCGGAAAATCTTGAGATTGTCGGCAATCAAGTGTCTGTTTTTGCACCCGGGACACTGGATCAACACCGACCCTTTGTAGTACGACTGTCGCGAGAATGTGTGCGACGATCTCGTGTCACATTTCTTACATGTAAATGCAATCATGAGCTGGGGGTTGTCGGCCTTGAAGGACACCGAGTTGTGTCTGACAGCAGCCAAGGGGCGGACGTAAGCAGACGGAAGACGAACATAGCCACAGGGAACACGGACAGCAGCTGCTCTGGCTGTACGACTCAAAACACGAAACATTGCTGATTCGAATTAATTCGCACCATCCACCAAACCTCATCTCATATGTCACGGCGCGAGCTCCGGGCGCTTCCTGCGCACATCTACAACATCTTCCGTTTGTACGAGCAGGTCTCGGCACGTACACGCGGCAGCTTTCCTCATGCCAAAGTACGAAGCTTTCTCCGCAAATCATCCGATGAATATGCTCGGTTCCAGCAGCTCAAGCTTGTGCGCCACAACGAGTACAATCCACGAGACTTTCTGCGCATGATGGGCGCTGCCTTGCGGCCGTTGTTCAAGGAGAAGCTTGACTTTGGCGCGTTGGAACGGATGGAAACGACAGCTCTTTTTAGAGACGTGGCGGACGACGATTCGGTGCCTTCGAGCTACAGAAATACCACGACGCAGTCGAGCGACTACGAGGCGCTGGTGATACGGACGCTCCAAGGCATCTACAACCCACGCACACGACTAGCGTCGCCACACACCAACACGTTCAAGTGGTACATCAAGCTCTTGAACACGACGCCGATCTTTCTTGTGTTGCGGCAACAGAACCGACTCTTTTCCGACTCGTCGTTGCACCAGACCAACTATGAGTTCGAGACCTTACGAAAGAACGTGACTGCGTTGGGCAATACGTTCAGAACGACACGCAACTACCATTTGACAGACATGGTGACGGATATGTTTCAGATGGCGCTCCGGACCTATCCCTCGTTTTACTTGCACCCAATCGACGAGTTTGAACGGTGTTTGAGCACAGTCAATTGGGAACAGGCCCGCAGTGTGGTGGAAGAAATGGTCAGGCCCGAAGCAGCGGTGGTTGACGGCGAGAATCCAGCGAGTTTGGCTGACCTCGAGCGGTATTTTGCCAACTGGCCGGACCACGATTCCATGTTTCCCTTTGATCTTGTATACGACAAGTACGCGCTTCTATGCATCGAAAATGACGTGGTGGAAGCCAATCACCACCCGCTTATGGACGCCGTCGAAAATACGGGGATGGAGGTGGTTGGGGCCCGATTTTCGACTGCCAACGCTGCCATCAACGGCTTTTTCGAGACAGAAACGGCGCTGCCGGCCGCCACACGCACCTACGACCAGATGTTGGCCGAAATCGGCCATCACCATCCGCTCAGCGACCTCTGCAAGCGTCTTGCACGGCTCGGATTGGTCAGTGTACGCCAGGACACCGGCAGCATATACTTTCTGAGGAGTAAATAGACTTTTTTTTTTGCAACCACTAATATAGGAAAAAAAACACACACACACATACACACACACGTTTCTTTCTTCACAATGTACATCAACGGACGTAAAATCAAGACCGTTCGTGTTTTCCAGGTGCTTGTGGGGATCCTTGTGCTCTTCGCAGTGCAGAAACATGCCCAAAAGAAGAAAACACCAGCAACGGCTGGCAGCAATGTTGATGTCCAGGAGCTACACACGGACGCAATCACGCCCGAGTTTCTTGAGCGGATGAATGAGCGGACCGCCAAGTGTCCCGATTACGTCGAGTACTCCAAAGAAGCCCACGCTCCGCTTTCGAGCGGCAAATTGCGGCTTCCGTACATGAGGCCAGCGCCCAAGTGCCGCACCTTTACGTCACCAGCGGTCGAGTTGTTGATTGCAGATTTGAAACTGAAGGTCAAAGACGCCGACTTGGCCCGTTTGATTGAGAACTGCTTGCCAAACACGTTGGACACCACAATCTTGTGGCACAAGAAGGGCAAGGACCCGCATCTGTTTGTGGTGACGGGCGATATCCACGCCGAATGGCTCCGTGACGCGGCACGCCAACTCTCGGTGTATCAGCCACTTGTCAGACACGACCCAGCCCTCAAGCAACTCATCAGGGGCGCTATCAATACCCAGGCGTTCTACATCAACGACTCGCCATACTGCAACGCGTTCCACCCGCCCCCAGGCTCGGGAGTCAAGCGGGGCGACACAGCCTACGACCAGGTGTTTCCGCGGCCGAACTGGAAACAAGTGTTTGAGTGCAAGTACGAGCTTGACTCGCTTGCTCTGTTTTTGACACTATCGAACGAGTATTACACGAATTCTGGCGGGGATACGTCGTTTGTGACTCGTGCGTGGTTACGGGCATACGAGAAGCTTTTGATTGTGTTGAGACGAGAACTGCAGCCGACGTTCGATGCCGATACGGGGCAGGCGTTACCGTTTTATTACTCGTTCCAGCGCCAGACCAACATCGGGTCTGAAACGTTGCCTCTTAGTGGTGTGGGCAATCCTGTCAATTTCGGCACGGGTTTGATCAGGAGCGCTTTCCGGCCGAGCGACGACGCCACAGTGCTCCAGTTCTTCATTCCAGCCAACATGCATGCGTACACTGAGCTCAAGCGGGCGCGCAGCGGGTTCTTGAACGAGCTGCTTGAGCATGGCGGCGATGTGCGTCTGCTTATTGAGAACACCGACAGTTTTATTGAGGGGTTACGGTCAGGAATCGAGACGTTTGGCGTGGTCCAACACCCAAAATACGGAAAAGTCTATGCTTACGAGGTCGACGGGTACGGCGGAGCACTCTTTATGGACGACGCCAACATTCCGTCATTGCTTTCGATCCCTGACATGGGCTACACTCCACGGACGGATCCTGTGTACCAGAACACACGGCGGATGGTGCTTGACAAAGCTGGCAACCCGTACTACTTGAAGGGCGCACATTTCCAGGGCATTGGTGGACCACACGTCGGAATCAACCATGCCTGGGCCATGTCGCTTCTCGTGCGGATCCGCACCAGTGACGACGACACCGAGATCCGTGAAGCGCTTTCGCTTCTTATCAACAACACCGGCGGTCTTGGCCTCATGCACGAAGGGATCCATGTCAACAGTCCTGGTGGCCGCGAGTACACGCGGTCGTGGTTTGCGTGGAGCAACTCGGAGTTCGGCAAGACCATCCTCTACTTGGCCAAAGAGAAACCGCACTTGATCTTCAAGGACCAGTACGCCGTTCCTTACGATATAGAGGCCGTGATGTCTAATTAACGTTTTATATACTGTGCGATGTTTTCTGCGGTCTGTGACGACGCAGACTTGGCGGTGGCCTCGAACTGGGCCTGGTAGCGTGCCTGGAGATCATCGTCGGTCTTGGAGAGTTCGGAACTGCGGTCTTCAGGGAACGTGTACTCTCTTTCCGGTTCATCTTCGTCACGTAACACTTCTCCCTGTTCTTCGTCGTCTTCGGACTCGTAGTCCGACAACACCTGCGAGTCCTTGTCGTTGAGGTCCATGTCCTTCATCAACTTGTTCAAGGAGCGGGCCTGTCTTTTCTTCTCGTCCTCTTCCTTCTTCTTCAAGATGCGGTCGCGCTCGGCCTTGTAGAACTCGTTGTACTCGTCGACCTTGTTGTCCACCGCGGTAAGAAACTCGTCAAAGCCATCGCCGGTGAACGAACTGACCCCAACCACGTCCAACTGTGAGTAGAACTCCTCCAACATCAACGACATCGAGTTCACGAGCGAGCTCATGTACCCCGAACTGGTGCCGTCGTCGCCATTAAGCTCCTGGTCCTGTTTCAACGCCTGCTGGAACACCTCAAAGTCCAGCATCCATTCCTTGATCGTGTCTGCCTTCTGCACGTCTGTCTTGTTGAACACGATGATCATCGGCAACTTGGTCTTGTAGAGAATCGAGCACGCGTAGAGC
The DNA here is from genome assembly GCA_030574975.1 of Teunomyces atbi. Lineage (NCBI taxonomy): Eukaryota > Fungi > Ascomycota > Pichiomycetes > Serinales > Debaryomycetaceae > Teunomyces > Teunomyces atbi. The sequence continues at coordinate 39,589 of JAJMFW010000023.1, read as the reverse complement.
ATGTTGGAGATAAACGTCGTGGGCGACGTGTTGCGTGGCGTGTCGACGATGTACGCAATAACGGTAGGAAAGGTTGCTCCAAACGCCTCTGTGATGATGGCTCCACTGGCGGACCAGATAAAACACTCAATCTGGCCCGGCGTGTCGATGATCACATGGTCCACATCGCCCGTTCTCTTCTCCACCAACTTGATGACTTGGTCGATCTTGGTCGAGAAGAGATTGAGCAGCGTCACGATCGCCCCGTTGGGCCCCAAGTTGTACTCCTCCATCACCTTTTTGTACTTGACAGAATCACGGATATCGATGTTGGCCCCAAACGGCACCTTCAACACGGCTGGATCGAGATTTATGACATATGGCGCCTTCTTCTTGGCGTGGAGATGTGCGTTCAACCGCTGCATGAACGTGGTCTTGCCGCTCCCGGCCATACCAATACAGATGATTGATGCCGTCATGATGATGATGATGATTATTAATGAGAAAAAGTGAGAAGCATCGCTTGTCTCGCACATCTACAAATCATAAATGTTAATGTATTAGAAACTGTTTATTTAATCTCCGTCTCGTCTCTTCGTCTCTTCTCCTCTTCTGTTATCCTCTTCTATTCTCCTCTTCTACTTACTCAACACTCTTTCTGCGATTCCGTCAAACACACACTCGTGTTTCAAGATCTGGACGTTTTCTGCTTCGGCCTTAAACACCTTTTCAGCCTTGGGTCCGCCTGGCCCACCCAACTGCGGCATCTGTGGCTGCTGCTGCTGCTGCTGGCTGACCAACGCTTCGGCTGCCGAACTGTCGCCCATCAACAACGCATAAATGGGCCGCAAGCCAAACAACAACACAAAGTACCATGAAATCGACGAAACGTAACGTACGTTCAAGTCGGGCGTCGCCACGCCGTTCTGGAGCATGCCCTTGAACCCGTCCGTGAGCGGAAACGGAAGTTTCATAATGACAAACCCCGCAAAGAAATAGTTGACCCACGCCATAATCACCGTCTGGGGAATGTAGTTCATGATATTGCCCTTGGCCATGTTCATCATCGCCTCGTTCATTCCTGGATCAGTAAGTGCGGTCATGGGATCCTTATCGGGCTCGTTGGCAACAGCAAGGTACTTGTCTGAATTGAGGGTCTCGATAAGGTACTGTTGTCTGGCAGCAAACTCGGCGGGTGTCAACAACGCGTTGTTTTGTTTGAAGGCGGCAGCACGTTGCAAGAAGTGGCGTTCACGGCTGGTCTTGTATGGTTCGAGTTTGGGACCAGCCCCAAGGAGAAACGTGACATTGGCGCGTGCAAGACCAACCAACACCATCACGAACGAGATGGGAAGAAGCACCCAATACTTGAGCGCAGGATCAAGCACCAAATCGGGGGTAATCATAAAAGCAGATAAAGAAGGTGGTAAAGAAAAATGGGTGGTAAAAACTGAGGATCGCCAAAAGGAAAGAAAGGAATGAGAAAGATCGAAGGACGAAATTGATAATTGAGAAGAAACAAAAACAGAGAACTTACAACAAGAAACGAACACGAGGACGAGACCGCGACCAGAACGAGACACAGAATAAAAAGAAGCAACGAAATGATGCTTCGAATCTACTACCAAAGTTTAGATTATGCTCGCACTTTTATGAAAAAAAAACCCACTACATAACAATGGGATGGTTTGGGAGTTCTACGTCGAAAGTATCGACAGTTACTGAGTTCAAGGAACCCGAACCAACATACTTGGAAGACTTGCCGCCCAAGTTTGAAGACATGGCGCCCCAGAAACACGAAGAACGGCCTGCTACGATGGTGGACGCCGCCCGCCAAATCAAGTTGGCCGACTTCACCATGGACCATTTCGTGGCGATGCCGTGTTTCCGTGAAGCCATGATCACCGGGTTCCAGGCAATGGGTGTGCTTGGAACCGTGACGTTTCTTATCCACAAGAATCCGTCGCGGTCGTTCAACTGGGCGATGTGTGGCTTTTTCTTGGGGAATGTCGTGGGCTGGGAACAGTGTCGTTCCATCCGCAGAAAACAGTTCCAGATGATGGATCAGGCCCGCCAAAAGAAGGACGATCACAATAAGCAGAAGTTGTTGGACAAGGACGACGACACGTATGCAAAGTTTACGGAGTTCAACGACAAGGCAAAGTGAGGCTACTTCTTGTCTACTTATATCTGTACATAGAATAAAAGACCCAGGTTTTTTCCGGCAGGGCTGTAATTTTGGCCGTTTGATTCGCTTTTTTCCGCTGCGTTTTCCCCACTCAAACCTCGGCAAATATTCATCTGGAGAACTTCTTCTTCACCATGGAAGGACACAGAATCACCGTCAAGTACAAGAGCATCCGCTCAAACTTGGTCAATCTTCCGTCCAATCTCAGCAACCTTCTCTTTACTGCCTCCATTGCGCCGCAAGATGTCATTATTGAATTGGTCACATCCACCACCAAAGTCTACGCCGGCTGGTCGGGCCTCAATTCCGCCTCGCCACAAACCGTCGAGTACGATCCCATCTTTGCCGAGGCGCTAGGAGTAACAGAAAACGAACTGGCGGTTCTCAACTTGAAAATAGGCAACTTTGAATCGGCAAACTTCGCCTTGGAACCACTCACGTCTTCCGATTGGGAACTTGTTGAATTGCATGCCCAGTTGATCGAAGATAAACTCCTTTCTCAAACCCGCTGTGTGGCATTGAACCAGATCCTTGTGGTATATCCTACAAACACCACCTCTGCAAAGTTATTGGTCACCGATATCGGCTCGACTAGCCACAAGTATGCCAAAATATCCCCCTATAGCGAGATCGCCATTGCCCCCAAGCCGCGAGAAAAGAAACAAGCAGCAAAGACACAATCCAAAGCGGTGCATAAACCAACAGAAGAATCGCTAACGGTCCTTAAACGTGGGATTTCCTTGCCTCATCCACTTTATCCCGGAAACTCAAAGGGCTACGAGGTCTATCTTCACTTGGACGAGTTGGTGCTGGATCTTGTGTCCGACTACGTTTCAGTATCGATTGTTTCTGGCCCTTCAGACAGACACAAGGCTCTGGCGCCCGAGGACCCCGAGAAATCGCTTGTTCCCGTCAAAGAAAACAAACGGATTGTGGCCAGATTGATTAACTCTGCCACAGGTCCACCAAATACCGTGGGATTATCGTTTAAGTTGGCCGTGGCTCTTGGCGTCGAACACCAGATCGGATCAATCGTCAGCTTAAAGGCAGCCTCCAAGCCACTTCCAAGAAGACCAACAACATTTGTTATCCACCCTTATATTACTCAAACAAAGAAGAATTCGTCGATCAACTTGAACTCGGCCACAAAGAAGGAGCTGCATGCGAGACTCGTCGATGAGATCTCGGCCCATTTGTACTCAACAAGAGATCCAATTTTCGAAAGTTGTACGACGAACTTCACCAAGATTCCAATTATTCCCGGTATATTGCCCCACGGAGGCTTGTTGCGGTTCAAAAAGAAGCCCGAAACAGCCGCATGGATAAGACCGTACAAGCCAACTTCCAAAAAACCGATATCCATTGATGTAGGAGATGAATTGTTGAGATCTGCGTCGTTTATTGAAGAAATTGCCGTTGATCAAAACCTCGACGAAGCGATTGGTTTGGACGCAACGGTTGACGAGATCGCTGAGTCCTTCACCACGTCAAAAAATACCGGAACTTTGGTCTATGGCAACTCTGGAAGCGGCAAGACACTCCTCTTGCGTCTTGTAGCACGCCGAATGGAGTCGTTGGGGTTCTACACCAAATATGTTTCGTGTGATACGATAATGAACGAAACTTTTGCTACACTTTCGAAGAACCATTTGGTCAAATGGCTCCAGGCATGTGCATGGCACAAACCGGCGTTGCTTGTCCTTGACAACTTGGACCAAATCTTGAGTGCCGAACAAGAACAGGGCGATTCCTCCAAACTGATTCAGCTCACCGAATTCTTGATTTCTCAGTTGGAAAAGATCCATAACCAGCACAACAGCAACGTCTCGATTCTTTTATCGTCCACATCCAAGGAATCGCTCAATAAGCTTTTGTTGCAGAGCCATTTGATTGAACAATTCCATCACTTGAGTCCACCAGACAAGGCAGCCCGAGCTGAGATCTTATCGGAGTATTTGTCCAGTCGTCTTGGATGCACAGTGGGGTTTGATATCATGGATATGGTTACTGAAACCGAGGGATACTTGCCGAATGATTTGAAGACAATCAGCGATCGTCTTTATCACGAGACGCTTTTCAATCTGAACGCGTCTTCTGGCGAATTGGTTGCTTCCAAGGACCAGCTTGCCAAGGCGTTGGAAGGGTACACTCCATCGAATTTGCGTGGGGTCAAGCTCCAGAAATCTTCCATCAACTGGACCGATATTGGTGGACTTACTGAAGCCAAGAACGTTTTGTTGGAAACACTTGAGTGGCCGACGAAATATGCTCCGATTTTTGCCAACTGTCCATTACGTCTACGTTCAGGAATCTTACTTTATGGATATCCTGGTTGTGGCAAGACGTTGCTTGCGCTGGCGGTGGCAGGACAGTGTGGACTCAACTTTATATCGATCAAAGGGCCCGAGATCTTGAACAAGTACATTGGAGCGTCCGAGCAGTCGGTGAGAGAGTTGTTTGAGCGGGCACAGGCAGCCAAGCCGTGTATTTTGTTCTTTGATGAGTTCGATTCGATTGCACCAAAAAGAGGCCATGACTCGACGGGGGTCACCGATAGAGTTGTCAACCAGATGTTGACGCAGATGGACGGTGCCGAAGGATTGGACGGTGTGTATGTGTTGGCAGCAACGTCGCGTCCGGACTTGATTGATTCCGCGTTGTTGAGACCCGGGAGATTGGACAAGAGTGTCATTTGTGACATGCCCAGCTTCAGCGACCGGCTCGATATTTTGAAGAGCATCACTGCCAAGATGGACTTGGATCTGGACGTTGATTTGAATGAGATTGCGGAGCAGACAGCTGGGTTCAGTGGTGCAGACATGCAAGGATTGGGGTACAATGCGTACTTGAAGGCCGTTCATATAAGGTTAGCTGAACAGGAAGCTGCTGCAACCAAACAAACATCAACACAGGACAAGAAGGCGGTGCAGTTCTTCCAGGTCAATGCTGAGAAGTTGAAGAACAAGAAGTTGACGTCGTCGGACCGTGTCAAGATCTTGCTGCAGATTGAACAGCTTGTGGAACCAATCAGCTCCGAAGAAACGGCAGGGAAGAAACAGGAATCGCCACGCGTTCCGATCAGCCATGCGAATTTCCTTGAACTGTTGAAGGAGACGAAACCGTCGATCTCTGTTTCTGAGAAACAGAAACTCCACCGCATCTACAGCCAGTTTGTGAGTGGCCGTGACGGCAACATGCCCGACGGCAGTGCCAGCAACGAGATTGGCGGCCGGACCACGTTGATGTAGTTATTTATTGAATACAAACAAAAAAAAGAGTACTCCTTACACCGGTTCCAGGTCAACAGGATCGTATTGGTGGTCTTCGTCGTCCAACGCCACGAGCGGAACGTAGCTCTTGGTATGTGAGACTGGAGGAAAGAGCCTGAAATATGACCACGAAGCGATCGTCAAGCCTATAATACTGCCGATCAACACGTCGACGAAATGGTGTCTGTAGTCTTCGGTTCTGCTCAACGCAATGATCGCGGCCCCAAGCGAAGGCAATCCTGCCACGAGCGTTCTCCAGCTACCCACCAACGGCGACGACACAGAAAGCTGGCCAGCCAACCATAAAGATAAGTAAAAGAGCCCAGCAAAGCTGATGGACGAGTGCCCCGAAGGTGTGGTTCTAAACCCGTCTTCGAGGCGGGCCCGGTCCTTCGTTGTACAGACATCTTTGGCAAACACCATGAGGTCGGGCGGCGTGCCGATCCTGGGGATGCACCGGGCAAGAAAATCCGGTCTATGTCTGCCAATGAAGTTCTTGAGCACATCAGTCAACACGCTGGTGATGAAGACCAGGAGCGATAAGCCGAGTAGGGCAACGTAGGTGTGGTAGATCTTGTCTTGTGGGGCCGCGACGAGCAACCCAAGAACAGCAACAACAATAACTGGTACCCAGACCGCATACACAAAGAGCTGCGTATTGGAAACACGTTCGTGTTCGGCAAACGGATGGGAGATCGTCAAGTCTCCCACAAAAAACTGCCGTTCAAACGGCTTGATGTAGTAGACAACGGTGTACAACACAACTAGAAGAACAAGAAGAAACACATCGGTGGCTCTCCATTTGAGGAATTTCGACCGTGAATTCAAGCCCAACGTCACGCGGTTCGAAATGTGGATCATTTGTGGTGGTGTGGTACCCTAGTGGTAATCGGAGATTTAGAAAAGGGCCTGGTCGTGTGTGTACCGGTAGATAAACCCCAAGAAAAAAAGAGTGCCTTCAACGCCTGTGCCTAATCAGAACAAAAGGGTACTCCTTCTGTCCAATAAAAGTTCTCTTCTGCGACTGGACGCAGCCTTGTTTTCAATTCCTTTCCTTCCCATTCCATTTTCTTGTTTCTCTCGTTTCTTTTCACCGCACGCCTGCCTCAAACATGCTTCTTCACTTTAAACTTTAACGGTCTGGATCCTCACTAAAAAGTTTCCTAACCTGATCCGTTTTTCTTTCGCATCACCCTTATCTCACCAAGGGAAAAAAAGTGTCAAAATCCCATACACTTTTTACTGCCTTTTCTACACTTCTCTTTTGTTTGTATTCAACATACTGCGGTGCTATAGGCCTCAACTGCTCCTATTTATTTTCCTCTGTACACCATGGCAGCCACAGGATCTGCCACCATCAACGCATTGGTCTCGCCGGCAGATTCCCCTGCTGCTTCGAGACCATCCAAACGCTCGTCCTCGACCTCAAACGACTTGCTCTACGAAAGAGACCGCTTCCGCGCCCGGATCCGCAACTTCAACACCTCGGAATCCATCCTGTGCGTGGTCTGCGACGGCATAGGCTCTAAAACAACAAAGCTCAACATCACTAACACCTCATCAATATCCAACCCGAAACAATTACCACCATCACCACCGTCATCATCATCATTTTCCTCTGGTGAATCACCCCTTGCAGCCTCCACCCCCTTCTTTGCCAACTTGGCCTCATATGACCCTGCCACCATTGCCAACTTCAATCTCACCATCAAATCCATCTCGGTGCGGCAGCTCCAGCACGTCTTCAACTGGTACTTGAACTCTCCCCTTCCCAGCACTGGAAAGATGTTTCCCTGGCTCCATGGACTCAACAAGGACAACTTTGCCCAGAAATCCTTCTTTCTTTACCAGCAACAACAACTCCTTCTTCTCAACCAAGACAAGACCTCCGTCATCGAGTTCAATCTCGAAAAGCCACATAATATTCGTTTCTTTATGTGCATCGACGTCGACAACGACAAACGCGACCCGGATCTCATGCCAGGAACACCAATCCCGTCTGTCCTTTTCTCAAACAAACCCCAGCCCATCTTGCTCAAAAACACCGTCAAGTTGCACGAAATTCTCGAAACCATCGAAGTCTCCCGCTTAGAAATAAGGACAGTGTTGCAGACTATCTTTGACAAGGTATTTGGCTCGGTTTCACCAGATATATTGGATATCTTCATAAACGATTGCATCACACTCAATCATCTTCCAATATTCCTCGACTTGGACCCAGACCGCGGCGTTAGTCTCAGAAATTTTCAGATACAGGTTGCCAAGCTATCCACTTGCTCAGACTTCTTGGTTTACTCTTCAGCAGGCACATCTAACGTGTTTCCCAGCGTGGCACGGATCTTGTGGCTTGCACAAAGATACGAAGCATACAAGAACAATACCAAGGTTCAGTTCAACGTTTTTGTCATGACAGAAGACTTGGCCTCAGCCATATCTAGCAACGATACTTGTACAGACCATTCTTCTGATCTTCTCGAATTGGTGTGCAAAAATACCTTTCGTGTCAAGGAAAAGATTGAAAGAACACGAATGTCGTCAGCAACCAAAGTGGATCGTAACGTGTGGGTTGGTAATTACTGGGACTATCAGGTGATGATGACGTATTTGATTGAAAACAAGTCCGAATATACCAAGTTTCTTGAATCTCTTGAACAGCAGTCTAACAAAGACTACAAGAACTTGTACTGCGACCCGGAAAACTCCATTGTGGTCAACAAGGCAATCATGGAAACAGTTGACAAGTCTATGAATGCCAATATTTTGTTGGATTACCTCTCGCTTCCTAAGGCAAACTGGGGCCTTCTTGTTTATTGTCACAGTGGAGCCCAGTTTCCGGATTTGATGACATTATCTTCATTGTTGTTCAAGTTTGCCTTATCATCTCACAGTTATCAAGGTTCTGAGGATGAAGAGCCGGACTTTACGTTGTTGGAATTCCCACCGTCAGGTTCCATTGGTATTGGAGACTGCAAGAAGGATAACTTAATGTCCATCCTTAATACGTGCAAGGCCATCTATCTCTATTCTTCAGGAAAGTCTGCCAAGTCACTTAGTTCTTTGATTTATTGTTCCGATGGATACTCTGAACTGTCACTTTTGACCTTGTGCTATTTGATATATTCCAAAGACATTTCGCTCAAGGATGCGATGTTAAGCATGCACTCGGAGTATGGCCGGCCATTCTTTGTATTCAATAGTGATGTTTTAATTTTAAAGAAGTTGGAGAGTCTCTTGAGGAGGTTCAGCCCACGGCAGAAGAAGGATATCAACTGGTCGGCGATGGAGACGTTGAGTGATAACGAAATCAATGAAATTTTGCTTGGGAAATCGCCGCAGAAAGTTAACAATGCATATCGTCTCGGATACATTGCACAGGATGACGGCAGTTCTTCTGATTCTGAGAGTGATTCTGAGAACGAGAGCGACTCGGAGTTTGTTGATCTGTACGATTGGGTCAAGGAAGTCGAAGGATCAATGCCGTCACGAATCTTGCCGTATCTCTACTTGGGGCTGTTAGTTCATGCCAATTGTTTGCATCTATTAGATAAGTTAGGGATCAACAAGATCATTTCTGTGGGAGAGAAGTTGGATTGGCTCAATGGGTATAAATTTAGTGCCCATCACAATGTGAGTGTTGAGGAGATTGACGGGGGAAATATTGAGAAGTACAACATTACGCCGAAGGAGAAGAAACAGTATTCTGTTGATACGGTGCTTCGTGTCAACAATCTTCAAGATGACGGGATAGACGAGCTACTGAAACTGTTACCGAGTATTCTTGCGTACATCAACGACGAGTATACGCGGGATCCAAACACCAAGATCTTGGTGCATTGTCGAGTTGGGGTGAGTCGTTCTGCTACGGTGGTGATAGCTGAGGTGATGCGGCGGCTCAATGTTCCGCTTCCTGAAGCGTATTTGTATGTCAGAGTAAGACGGTTGAATATCATTATCCAGCCGAACTTGAGGTTCATGTACGAGTTGTTCAAGTGGGAAGAAACAGAAAAGAAGAGGAAAAAGATTGGCGAACGTCTTCGTGAAATGGACTGGTTCATCATGAGTCGTGAGATCATGCGTTTGAACGTGCCTTTCCTCGGCAATTGATGTAATATATGTATTAATATATACCTGCTTTTATTATAGTAGAGAGAGAGGAAAAAAAATCACTCTAGAACGTTCTCATTATCTATTATTGAACAAGGAGAAAAATTTTATAATCATTTCAAGGATCACCACCAAAAACCCAAACCCACGCATTTTTACCACCAAAACGCATCTAATTCCATGTCCAATCCGTTACTAAACGATCCGTCGATCATTCAAATAAGTGAACCAGACAGTTCTGTGCTGCTGGTGCCGCTTCTTGAGCCTGGAAGCGCTCTTTCCAAACTCTTGGACAGTGCGATTGCCAAAGCAGCAAAAGAGTCGACCCCGGACTTGGCACCGAGATCAAACAGCGCCAGTCCTTTGGGCCGCTCCAATTCATCCAAAGATCCCACAAGAATATACCTGGTCGAACAGTTGCTTGAAATCGGAAAGAACTCGCCACATCTCCCTGACATGGTGCCCTTGTTGCCAGCCAAGAGTTTCTGGAGACACAATGCCACGAAACCCAAAACTCAACAAGAGTACTCGTCCAAGAACAACAAGAAGTCAAACAATTCCAACTCACACAATAGAAGAAACCAGAACCAGAATAGCGTAACCGACCAGCCATGGGAAAGAAAGGCCCTTGGTAGAAACAGCAACAACAACGACTTGGATTCCCTTTCTTCCGACAAGATCTCCCAGCTTTTGGGCGAAACGTTGGAAGAAGAACAGCCAGAATGGGACTCCACCGATATGAATACCTTGAACGGCAGTGGCATCACTATGGGCCAAACCGTCGAAGACTTTGAAAAGTGGAAACAGCAACGGAAATTGGAAGATCGCCGCAAGAACGGTGAGGATTTGGACAATATCCAAGACTATACTGCTGCAGAAAGAGCTGGAAATGAAGTGGATAACTTCTTCTCCTTTGTTAAGCCCAAGGAAATCGAAAAACCAAACGCATCATTGACAGATGCACACAGTAAGAGCTCTCGGTTCTCTTCCTTCTTTCAGGCTCCAGCAAAGGAAGCTGCTGTTGTTCCTTCTAATACTACTTCTCAGCAAACAGCTCCTGAACCCGAACACAGGGAACCTACGATAGCTCCACCTCCAGGATACTCGAGGTTTTTTCAAGCAGACCATGCCCAAGCTCCGGCTCCAGTTGCCGTTCCTATTCCAGAACCAATGCAGCAAGGCTTGCCACGCGGTATTCCTCACCAACAACAACCAGCCATATCTTCGCCAGCTATAAAACTGGGTGAAAGCAACTCGAACGATTCCTTTTTCATGACTCTTTTGAACAAGAAGGAAGGACCAGAGAAAACGTCCGACAATACGATTGTCAAACCAGCAGAGAGCGGAATGAGGGCATTGTTTGGTAAACCGGAAGGGTCTACTGAACAACAACCAAACAACCAGCAAAGATTACACCAACAGCAACAACAACAGCAACAACAACAGCAACAACGGCAACAACAGCAACAACGGCAGCAGCAACAACAACAGCAACAGCACCAACAGCAACAGCAGCAAACAAGCAACCAGCAAAGACTACTCCAACAACAACAACAACAGCTTCGTCAACAATTGAGACTTCAGCAGCAAGAGCAACATAAGTTCCAACAAGTCAAAGGGTCCCCACAAAAGATCCCATTACAAGCTCAACAGAGTCAGCAGCTTCAACAGAATCAACACCAGCAGAATCAACAAGGTCCACCAGGTCAAGGTCCACCAGGTCAAGGTCCACCAGGTCAAGGTCCACAGCATTTACCTCCATGGGCTAAACAGTATCCTCCTCCACACCATCAATTCTCCCCCAACCAAAGACCACCACCAGGAATGTTTCCAAACGGCTTTATTCCTCCTCCAATACCTCCTCCAGGCATGCAAGGTCCACCTCAATTCAACGGAGCAAATGGCCAATACATGCCTCCATATATGGGCATTCCACCTGGAATGCCACCACCTATGCAATTTCCATCAAAGCAACAACAGCAACAACTACTGCAGCAGCAGCAACAGCAGCAATTCCGTCAAATACAACAGCAACAACAGCAGTTGCAACGGTTACAACAACAGGGTCCACCTCGCTAAGGTATAGTTTATAATATATGAACATCTGTATTTTCTTTTCTATATACTCTCAGACACCCGCAAAGCCAAGTTCAACAACTGTATGTGTTCGTCAGTCCCGTTGGTCAACCGTTTATCGATTTCAAACAAGACCTTCGCTATTTTGTTCTTGGTAAGGGAATTGAGCGAATCATTCAAGATCAATTTGTCATGTAGTTGATCTATCAACTGCTGGGCACTCCATCCCTGTAAGGTAACCTCATTGACAAACGCAATGATTTCCTTTTGGTTGTGTGATTGGATAACGGCAACAAACTTATCCAACAAGTCGTTGGAGATAACACCAGCAATTTCTTGAATGGAGGAGATGGTAATGGCATGGTCGACTGGTGAATCAGATTCGCTTCCAGGATTTAAGGAATTGCTGAGTTTTGTAGCTGATTGAAGAAATGTAATGGCTTTTCTCAAGTCCCCGTTGGCGATCCTTAGAACTTCTTCCAAAACCGGCTCGTTACTGAATTTGATATGTTCTTCATCAGCGATATATTTTAATCTGGTTAACGCATTGTCGTTATTAAGCGGTCTGAATCTGAACTTGGAACATCTGGATGCTAATGGATCGATGATCCGAGTGATGTAGTTACAAATAAGACAGAAACGAGTCACCGACGAATAGTTTTCAATGGTTCTTCTCAATGCCGATTGAGCATCGTTCGTCATACAATCAGCTTCGTCTAATATAATGATCTTGTAAGGAGGACATGGATAGTTGGCCAAGTCTTCATCCGAAGGGTTTGAAACCGTCAACCTAGCAAAGTTCTTGATTTTCTGTCTGACAATCGAAATCCCTCTTTCGTCCGAGGCGTTAAGTTCCAAGACTCGTGACTTGTAAAGACTTGGTCCGTATAATTGTTTGGCCAACGCAAGAATCGTAGAAGTTTTCCCCGTTCCTGGGGGACCATAGAAGAGCATATGAGGCAAGTTGGCCGATTCGATGGTTTTTCTTAACACCTTGACAGCATGGTCCTGTGATGCAACATCATCAAGGTTCTTGGGACGATACTTTTCAACCCATGGTGTGTGTTCAAGCTTTTCTTGCTCGTACTGTTGTAATTTCTTCGACATCTTGGTGTGCTAATGAAAGATTCTGATTAGGTTTATGAGACGCGTATGGTTGAAAAATGTCGTAGGATTGTATGCAGTCTGGGATCTATAAAAGACATAACCAACAATACTCCTCTCCTAATATATCATGTTCCATAAAGTAGCAAAGCAAGTCCAGAAAAGTGTAATAATGACTAGAAATACCTTATTAATACATGTTTTATTAATTTTTGTTTCATATTCAACCCCGCAAATACATACAATGGTGCAATTTGCAAGAATCAAGATTGATATTTAAACTAGATACTAAATTAAGAATCGTTAGGGTACCTAACTTTTTCAAGGAAACTCTCCATTTTAACAAGATTTAGTTGTGAATACAATTTTTGGATGAATCGAAACTCCGTAATTGAAGCCACCTGGGATCTGCCGAGTATAGACCAATGATAAACTCCTTACGTATAATTCGTATTTGCAACATTCAATGGACCGATCCACAAGAAATAAAACATGCTTCTTTTGATTTATAATTTAGAATCGCTTGCGTTTCGAATTTAGAAACTTAATGACTGGATTGGACAGACGATACAAGATACTTTGTACCCCAAGTTTTCCCGATCAGATTTTATCTCGTGGTCATCTTTGGTGCATGGTCCAACAAATATTCTTCTCTGTCTCATAACCAAACAATAGATCGTCCTTGTCGACGTAAATGAGGGGACTCCTGATTTCCTGGCAGTTATGATCAGCTTAAACTTTAGGGACCGCATTGGAATGAAGCCGCGCAATAAATAGTGGCTGCAAAAATTAACTTAACCAGAGTCACAACATAACTATGGTAACTATATGTTTTTGTAAACAACACGAAATATGGAATTTGACGACTGTTGTTGCTAATTTTTGGAGTATGTATTACATGAACAAACTTCCAGTTCACAACTGCTTTCACTAACCTAAACTTGAAGTGCTTATCCTTACTTTCTTTGTCACCCTTTTTGCACTTGTTTACGGTTGGTGTCTTGCTGGTGTCATCAACTCTATCATTCCGCCAAGCAAAAGATTCATTCTATTCTCATGATGGCTATGAATTTACACCCACAATTTTGAGCTGGAGATAAACCCCTAGTCCCCTGAGAAGTGTCTTCATTATTGTCGAAGTTAAGGCTTCTTGGTTGTTGCTTATCAGATATATCGTCTTCCATGTAACCTCTGTTGCTAGTTGGGATTATTCTGATAACTCACTTCCATACGGTTGGGCTGTCAGCTGTTCAACCAAGCTATACTGCAGAATTGCAAAACATCTTGGTTGGTGCTGCCGTTGGTGAATTTGTCACTAATATTACTTTGACAGTTCAAAAGGCTGATGTGGTCAAATTTGTGGGACTTAATTTTGCTGGCTTCAACGGTTTGACTGGTGAATATTCTGATACTGGGCCTATTATAAAACCAAATGCTTTCTACCGTGAAAGAACAATGTTCACTTGGCTGGTGACAAACTCTGTATGCTACCATGCATTTTAAAGTAGATATTCCAAAGCGCCAATTCACCAGAATATTTACAAGATTCTTCAAAGATGGTTACAACACTTTTTATGACCCTACCTTCAGTGATGTTCTCAAGCAAAATATATGACTGTTGATGCCTCTGTTGGTCACAATACTAAAGTTCTTTGTGGTTCCGCTGCAGCAAATGCCTGAATTGACACCAGATTCATTCGTAGTCCAGCTAATCAATGTTGAAAATGAACTGATAGATAAACCAGGTTCTGTAGCCAGGAGCTGACCAAGGGTTAATCCAAATACTTCAAGCCGCCTAAATAGCGTCTTCCAAGGCACATTTGGACCAAATACTAAGGGTGACTCCATTAATATTCCACTTTTTAGTATTTTTCTCTGCTTTCTGGTGGTGTACAGATGAGTCTCACATATCTACAGTTCAAATTCTAAAACTGCTTTGGTAGTTTTTGTTTTCCAATATTACAACTACTTATTACTTTTTAATTTCTTGTTTATTACAAAAAAAAAACATTACAAGAACATCAATAAATTACCATGTAAATTTCCACTAGTGTGGTTCTACGAAATTGAAATGGTGGAGTAATTGATTGTTGGGATTTTTGTTTGATATTAGTGACAAGAGCCTTGTTGAGAAGCGAAGATAATATTTCTATACTCCTAATGGTGAAATCTGCCACCATTCTCAGTCATATGCGACTAGCTTACTAATTGTAAAGTTTGTATGTAAAAGCACTACATCCCTATCGTTTATTAAATCAGGAATGTTCATAGTAAGCATGCCTGCTAAAATTGATGCTGAATAAGCCATTGAAACTAAGCTTGACAGAAGGGGAAGTATGGATGTAACCATACCTGCATGTGGGAAATATTTTGTGCACAAATCCGAATATAGCAAACCCCATATCTTGTACTTATTGCTCTTTAGTAATATCTCATGATTCGTATTACAAATTTACTGTTAGTTTATACCATACTGTGTTTGGCTTGATGGTTCTTGAAAATGAACAGGAATCTTGCTTAATCCCGATATTTTCCATTTGCCGGCTCTTTTTAGATCCACTTTACTATAAAAGGGTCTTAATTTGCAATTTCTTTTGCATTTCTATATCCAAAAGTTAAGTAACATCTCCATGTCTGGTAAGTTGAATTCATCAAAAGTGCCAAAGAATGAAAATATACTAACACTAAGCTTTGAAATTATATACTGCTGCCACGCCAAATGGCCACAAGATTTCCGTCCTTCTTGAGGCATTGGGACTCAAGTACGAAATTCAAGTTGTAAACCTTGCGGAACTGGAACAAAAATCCGATTGGTTTTTGAAATTAAACCCTAATGGAAGACTTCCAACCCTTGTTGATGAATCCACTGGTGTTACCATCTCCCAGTCCGGTGCAATTCTACAATACTTGGCTGATACTTATGACAAAGAGTATAAGTTCTCGTACAAGCCAGGTACTAAGGAATACTACCTTCAGAACGAAGTCTTGTTTTTCCAAGTTTCTGAGAATTCTCCTATCCAAGGTCAGGCTATTCATTTCTCTTGTTTAGCACCTGAGAAGGTCCCATATGCTATTGAGCGTTTTAAAACCGACACTAAGCGTATTTATGGTGTTTTTGAAGAATACTTGAGACGCAACAAGGCTAATGGACCTTACCTCGTTGGTACCCACTACTCCATCGCTGACATTTCGTTTGCTAATTGAGCCAAGTACCTTGACAGATTGGAAATTGATGCCAAGGAATGGCCATTGGTTGCTAACTACCTTGAAGTTATCTGGGCGACCCCTTTCTTTCAGAAGGGTCTCACTCAACCACCAAGTCCTAATTAGGTCAATTATAGTTTAACTTTGTTAAAAATAATGTTAAAGTGATATCAAGTATATTGACATGCCTGCTCATATAGGAAATAAAACAACGTTGAACTATATTAATTTGAAAACCTGCAATACGCCGCAGCATAAATGAGAGTTTTGTATGAGTTCATAGTTTTGGGGATTAATGTTCAGCACCTGGAATTGTCCTGAGAATGTGACTAAATTAATTGTGATTGGATAACAGGTTTGTTCCGTATTCGAATATCTCTTTTTGTAGAAATTGTGAATGATACAGTATTTGAAGAATCTTAACATGTTTGGGGGAGTTTATTCAACCGAGACTTATTTTTGATTGTTTGCTTAAATTCCTTTTTTCTTTTTATTGGAGGTAGCCGGTAAAATAGCGGCCTTTGCGAAGCAAAGAAACTCTTTTCGAATTTTCATTAATAACTAGCATTCAATTCTATTTTTACGTTCCCCAAATTATTAATTTAAAGTCGAAAGGAAGTTAAACGGGATTTTGGTAATAGGAAACTTTAGTTTCCTTCATAATTTTCATATTGTAGGAACATTCGAAAATTTAGTCAACTTTCTACAACACGCGGCCTGTGATTTCAGGTAATATACGAGCACGAGGAAATAGTCATAATGTTCTCTTTATTCGTTATGCGTTAGACTGTATCCAATTTAGTAGTAAAAATTATAACAAACTTTTCACTCGTCTGAAGTCAACTGAAATTCTGTTATTTAATATTTCATAATCTATCTTCGCTTAAATAGTGGGGTACATCAAAGTGCATTGAAAATTTTCTTTAGCTTTATTTAGGAAAATTTATTATCCCGTTCAACTTAGTCGACGTCGATGCTATGCCATTCATAACAGCGATGCGTCTAGTAAATTCCTTTGCTCTATCTTTCAAATATCTTGCAACAGCTTTTATGATTTTAATTATCATTTCTTTTGCAAAGCACACCTGAGGCATGTAGATTTGCGGTTCAACGAGCGCTCTTTTTTGCAGACATTTTTGGCTGCAAAGTGTATTTTCCATCAATATTCTTTTGTGTGTCCGGAACATTATTTTCTCACCGAATAATTTCATTTTGCCGGATGCTCTTTTGCGTATGCCTGATTTGATTAATTGATTGGACATTTTAATAAGACCAATTTCAATTGATTTGTGGGGTTCGTAAATTTTGCAGTTGAAAATCCTTTGTGACTTGCAGGTTAATGTTTTGGTCTTGGCAATCTCGAATCACAACTGATATTTAGGGTTTCAAAACTACTATGGACTACATAAATGAAATTGATCAGTTTTTTTTTTTCAATTGTTGCAATGGAAATGAGGTTTTATTTTTGTTCAAATACGTGTTGGTGCTTAACTCTAGCCGATTATAAAGGTAAAAATGTCTTTACTCCTGGAATATAAATACCTGAACAAGAATCCAAAACATTTCTTCAAAGTAAAGTATCATCAACAATAAGAAAAAATGAAGTGTATTTCCTTGTTTTCATTTGTCACTCTTTTACAATTCCTTTCAGTGGGAGTTTTTGCAGGTCTCATTAATCCCGTCGTTCCACCAAGCAAGGATCCATTCTATAGTCCTCCTGAAGACTATGAATCTACTGCTCCTGGTACCATTTTAAGATGGAGACAAACCCCTAGTCCTTTAAGAAGTATCTTTCTTCCTGTGAATGTTAGGAATTCTTGGCAGTTACTTGTCAGATCTACTGACTCCCATGGCAATCCTGTTGCTATTACAACCACACTTATCCAGCCTTACAATGCTGACGACAGCAAGCTTATTTCTTACCAATTAGCAGAAGATGCTACCTCAGTGGACTGTGCTCCTTCTTACTCGATTCAGTTTGGTGCTGCTCCAATTACTACTGTCGTTTCTCAAATCGAATTTATTTTAATTCAAACAGCATTGGATAAGGGTTACTGGGTTGTCACACCTGACTATGAAGGCCCAAAGTCTGCCTTCACTGCTGGTAGACTTGCTGGCCATGCCGTTTTGGATTCTCTTAAAGGTGTTCTTCTGCAAAACTTTACCGATCTTCACAATGATGCCAAGGTCGGTATCTGGGGTTATTCTGGCGGTTCACTTGCTTCTGGTTGGGCTGCAGCTCTTCAACCAAACTATGCTCCAGAGTTGAAAAGCAACTTGTTGGGTGCTGCTGTTGGTGGGTTTGTCACGAACCTAACTTCATCAGTTCAAAATGTCGAGGGTACCTTATTTACTGGTCTTGCCTTCGCGGGCCTTAATGGTTTAAGTCGTGAATACCCTGACCTTGAATCTACTATCAAAGATGCTATTTATCCTTGGAAGTACAGCGATTACTTGGTTGGTGGCAGGCTCTGCTTGTTGCCTAACATTATTAACTTTATTTTCCAAAAACCATTTACAGGTTATTTCAACAGGTACTTCAGAGACAGATATGAAATATTCAACAATCCTATCGTCAAAGATATTCTTAAGAAGAATACTTTGGGGCTTGAAAACAACGGAGAAGTGCCAGAAATTCCACTTTTTATTTACCACGGAAAACTTGATGAAATCATTTCTTTTGATGACTCTGTTAGAACTTACAACAACTGGTGTTCTTGGGGTGCTCCTTCCATTGAGTTTGCCGCTGATGACACTACTGGTCATATTACTGAGGCCCTCTTTGGTTCCGCTGCGGCATTTACGTGGCTTGAGGCTAGATTTGAAGGTAAGCCAGTTGTTCAAAATTGCCAAAGAACGGATAGATTAAGCAATTTATTATACCCAGGAACTAACAAAGGATTGATTGACGGACTTAGGGCCTTCTGGACGAGTGTCTTCCAATTTGAAATTGGACCCGAAATGAAGGATAGCGAGATTACTGTTTCTAGTTTAAACAAGGCTTCTCTCCAAATGGGTGGTCCACCAGTTAACACTACTGCTGTCGAAAATAACTAGAGTCTAAGACTCAAAGCTTGATTTATTTATGATTTCTCTTATTGTTAAATTCAATGATCTGTTTATTTTTTTATTTATCTCAATAAAATTATTACTGATTAGATGTGATTAAACCAGCTCATTATGACTTTACTATTATATCATTATTGATTGGTATCAATTCTATTATGTTATTGTGTTGAATATTACTCAAGCTTAATATAATTAACATTTTCAACATTAATTAACATTTGTTTTTCAAGTCTTCTCAATAAAGCTCTTACTATATTATGGACACTTTATTTTCAAATTATTTATAGTCTTTAGTGTCCTCGTTGTACTGAATTTAATACCGTATATGGTAAATGAAAGAATCTTTAGAAAGTACGATTTCAAAAGTTTCGATGTGTCAACCATCACACCCCTGGTACTTATCGGAATTAGAATCTGGCTCCAATTCAGAGATGGAACCTCTTATCCTTCTTCTTTTTCTTTAGAGTTTCGGTCCGGTTGTAAGTATCATTCCGAATGATTTAAATAAACTGGTCGTTGGGTGTTAATTTACGTAAATATATCTAAGGTTTAAAAGATCGCAAATGTACGAAAATTTACGTTTTCACGAATAAATGCTCGTTTCTTGGCTTTTCGAGGCTGTTGACTCATACTTGTAATCTACAAAAAGCGTCACGTGATAGGAACTCTAATCTTTTCTGGAAGTCTAAGCCCTATTACTATCTAGTTGCAAAATGATGGCGGAAAGTATCTTGTGCCACGTAGTATATCCCAGGTTTAGGTACGAGTTTAGGGCATAAACACAACATTTTTCGTTTTCTTTTTCCAGCTTTGAAGGGAAAGTAGTGCCATGTTGCGTAGAAACAATATTAGGTTTGAACATGGCACAAAGCAATAATTAAGCATTGCCAAAGGTTGCAACACAGGTAGAAATGAGCCTACTTTCCTGGAACAAATGCAAGAATATCCGATCAAGACATTCAAGCAAACATAGTTGCAAATATGGATTGGTTGTACTACGAGACAATGAACTTGTTTTACCTAGTCTCCGGGAGAAGTGCAAAGTATATTAGAATTAGAAATGCTAGAAATAAATATAGATTGGTGACACGAGAGACGACAAAGGCTACTGGACACCAATGACACTCAATTCTAATGTCCACACTCTTCTGAGATGGATTTTTACGTGCATTTTGCTGTGTCCCTTGGGAAACAAGTCGGCCACGTCTATGTCCACGTCGAGGGACTCGTTGGACCACCAGCACTTTCTGGCAGGCTTTCTCCAAAATAATAACAACTTTGTTTGATTGGTATCGACATTTCTCTTTGATTTCGATAACGAACGGGACGCGGCTCGTGAGGCGCTGTTGGCCAACGACGCCAACCGTGAGCGTGACCTTGAGCGCGACGACTGCGATGCGTTCGATGTCACGGGGTTCAATGAGGGCGACTCCGGTGCTGGAGCTGGCGAGCAGAGACGGACCAACAGCAACGACAGAATCACGCACTTGGATGGTTCCAACGACCTACTGCCCCATTTTCCGGTATGTTCAAAGCCAGATGTGCATAGCATGTCAAACAAATGTTGTTCTGCCGGGCCCAAACTGTTGGTCGACGAATGTGGGTTGTAACCGAGTCCACTGAATATGAGCTTGTTGTTCAAAAGATGTTCTGAGACTCTGAGCTTGAGATGTTTCATTTGCTGGTTGTTTAAGCCCGGGGTGTCGGGAATCACGTAGTAGTCCAAGTCTTCACGCAACACTATAATAGCTGGCTTGTTCTGGAGCACGTTATCCGGTTGACGACTGTGATGGTTCAGGGCACTGACTTGGGGTGACAACGATGGCATTTCCAAGAGGTCTTTCTGGGCGTCGCTAAAGATATTGATGATGTACTGGAACGACGACGGTTCAAAGTTGACGTGGACAACGTCATCCTCGGTCAAGTTGGTGATGACTTGGCCATCAACATCCAAAAACACCCCATTGGGAAACAAACACAACAAGATACTTTCAGGCAAACTCATGAGCTCGTCGCGGGTTATGGTAAAGTTGGTGCCGCGGATGTTGAGATGGATTTTCGAGTTGTAGTCGATGTTGGAGCTAGAGTCGTCCATACCTGGCGCCATGGCAGCAGGCTGGTCGGGCAGGACTTGTGTGATGATGGCGTCTGTCATGGCTCAGGAACGAAGAGAGAGCAAACTGCGGATGGGAAGGGCAGGAAAATGTGGTTGTTTTCGTGGATTCTGGCGGGTCTATGCAAACAGGTTGCCAGCACCAATTGCAATACGGGGGTTCGGGCGAGGGTTTGGCCTTGAAAAGGAATACAAATCTCCGGTGGTTGGTACGGAACTGAAAGATCTTATTTTCTTTATGTTGACAATTGCTAGGGCGGAAATGTGCCTCGCGACATTGCGCAAAAGAAAAATGTCGCAGATGCGCCTCCAATTTTATACTGGATCAAATTTTACTTACGGGTAGAACTATAATGCCGTGTGAACAGCTGAGCTGCAGCGGGTCGTGCTCAAATGCAGACGTGGATGTGTCTACAGTTGTCAAAACCGACACCGAGCTTGACATTTCCGATATTTGGGGCGACGACGTGCCGATAACCGCAGCCCACAACGATATCAAACGGGCCCACGAGAAAAAGGGATACCTCGACGGCATTACCAACGCAAAGGAATCGGCTCTCCAACAAGGCTTCGACGACTCGTTTCCTCGAGGTGCAGAGTTGGGTGTCAAAACAGGATCCATTCTTGCGTCCATCAAATGCTCCGGCAACGATGAATTGTTTGGTCAGGCTATGGCCGAGTTGAACATCACCCAGATCTTGAACCAAAAACACTTTGATGATAATTTGGACTTGGTCTCTGCCCATAAAACCTTGCTTAAGTGGCAAGAGATTGCTGATGGTTGCAGCAGCAGTAGCAGCGGATGAAATTTATCGACTCAATGGCATATCGTTGAAAATCTCGGAGTTCAACGTCTCCTGTAACCCCGTTAACTTTTCCTGGCACCGCAAGCGGCCCTTGGACCAGTCGATCCAAAGCTCGCTCACCAAGTACTGTGTTTCCTGAAACAGAACAAACTCTTCGAGACAACTACTCTTAATGAGCCAGTCTTTGTTGAGCTGCTGGAATATCTCCTGCTTGTCGTTGATGATGACTTGCCGGAGCCGCGCAAGATCCGTGCCCTTGACATCAGCACCCTCGACGCTGAGCTTTTTGTATCTTGCCTCGCTCTCCTTGATCTTCTTCTCGAGGTAGTCGATGTTGTTGACACTGAGCCTCTTGGTTCTCTCAAACAATTCCTGTAACGAAAATAAATAGTCCAAGTAGTTTTTGAACTTCTCCAAGATCGCTGTGTTGATCAGATAACTCTCGTCAATCAATACATGACTGCTCTTGTTAAAGAATTCGCTAATAAACCCAACTGAATCGTTGATCGAGTTCATATCGTCTTTGTTATGTTCACCCAATATTGTGCCTTCGGCCGTAGGGTAGATGCTGCTATTGCCGGTCTTGAAGTTGTTGAGCATCTCAACAAACTTGTTGTTGTCATAGCTGATCTGTTGCTGTCTCTTTTCGTACCGTTCAATCAACACAACAATTTTGGTCCAGTTTTCAATAATCTTGCTGATATTGGACTCGGCTCGTTTCCAGTTCTGTTCAAACTCCTTGCCGATAGCAGGCCAGATCGAGTTGATGAAATGGGCCAGGATCTTCTGGCCCTTAAATTCGAGTGAGTAGTCGATCTTGGCCTGTTTTTTCCAGGTACTGATATCTGTAGGCACACTTAAAAACGTGATGACACACGGTTCTTGCTTCAAGACGGGGTGTCTTACCAACTGATTAAGAAAGCGGTGCAATCCGCGGCGGCGTCTTTGTAAAAATTGGGAATCGGGAGACGAACCTACTGCTGTTATTAGTATGAGTTCCAACATGAGAAATACAACGTGTTACGTACCAGAGAATTTCTTGGGAGGCAAGCCAGGAATGATGCGGAAGGGATACTTTTGGAGTAAGAATTCTAGTAGCCTGGAAGTTAGTAAGTTGCTTGGTAAAGGATAGTAAAAGGTACGTACCAGACAAAATCGGAGTATCGTCTAACGACTTTCTTGGTACCCGCATGGGAGTTCATCCCCAACTTCAAGTCATGGGTAATCATGTAGTTGAGGTGTTTGAACAAGAGACCTTCTTTTTCTGGGACTTCTCTGATCTTGATGTGGTCGTTGGATCCGATCAACGGACGGAACTTGTCTCTCGTTTCGTTCAAGTATTTCTGCAAAAGAGCGTTGTCAACCAGTTCTGGCGTGACCTGAGGTGCCTTGATGGAGCTAGGGTCTTCCTCAGAGCTGACAGACAGTTGTTGGAGCTGTGACGTAAGTGGATCAACAATGGGATCGGACGGCGCCGATTCGTGATCAGGACCGCCAATAATGGCGTCGACTGCCGATGACGGCAACGGTGGCAAACTATTGCGGTTAAACTGAAGCGTCACAAAGTCACCGGTGCCAGGAGACTCTAGTTCCAACGCCACAAGGCCCAAGATGCGATAAAAGTTGTGTGTGTCTGACGGCGGAAGCAAGTGGTCATAGACCACATCAAGAAGGCGTTGTTTCTGGTACGTGGAAAGCGACAGGCCCAACCGTGCAAAGACAACAGTCTCTACGTCTGCCACGGTGTTTACCTCCACATGCTCGTACACTTTGACGTACGATTCAGGGACGTCGCCTAGCGGATCGAGTCCTGCAAGGGGAGTTGTGGTTCCGGACCTTCTATCGTCCAGCAACAACTGTGACGACGCCAAAAAACCCGACAGATAAACATCTCGGTCTTCCTCGTGGCCAGAACTCGCCCAGCCGTTCTCCCACGGATTACTGCTCATGTTACAAACAAGTAGTAAGAGTTGGAAGTAACAATAACAAAAAAAATCAAAGAACGTTACATATCGATTTATACTGCATATAGTCTATGTATGGGGCAGGTACTTGACGAGTAACTTCTTTGCTTCTTCCTTCAAGTCTTCCTGGTCGCTTTCTGTCAATTCTTTGAGGATGTTGATACACGTATCCTTGACGGGCGGACGGTACATGATCAAAAACTGGAGCGAAAGGAACCCGATCTTGGACCGCACGGGATCGAAACACAACGACTTGATTCGGCTCACCAAGTCGGCGTCGAGCAACGGCAAATCACTAAGTAACCGGATAAAGATCTTCCGGTCGTTGGGTTCCAAGAACGGAATCATTGCATCCAACACTTTGCCTGCCCATTTACTATAAACGGGAGTCGCTGTGGGTGTGGTACTTGTGCCATTTTCAGTAATCTCTTTGCTCTCATTGTACACCGTCTCGCTGTACCATTCTTCGTTGAGCCACTCGATCACCATATCTATACGGCCATGTATATTCTCCAAGAAATGCTCAAAAATGGCCGTACGGATCATATCGCTCATGACATCGTTGGTGCTGGCGTCCGGACCCGTCTCAGCACTCCGCATGCCTCGTGTCGCCAACCTCGTCAACAAGATGATCCAGCTATCCTTTTTCCACGACTGAATGGCGATTTTCGTCAACTCTTTGCTCACCCCGTTGTTTTCCTCCTTGGTCTCTTCTTCCACATTGAATCCGTTCTGGTTGCTGGCAACCTTGAAGAAATTCTTGATTATTATCCCTATATGCTGTTTCTTTTCTTCAAACGAAAGATCCGTTGGCGGTGGCAACGTGTACACCGTTTCGGGATTATACTGCGCTCCGTCATCGTCTTCATCGTCATCTTCTAATCCCTTTGTTTCCACTTTGGGCTCCTGCTTGACAGCTATGTTGGCGGCTCCTGCCGGTGCAGACTCCACGATGTTGACGTATCTCTCACTGACAATCTCCAACGCCTTTGACAACTTGCTGACACTGGCCCTCTGTAATGCACTGATGACCATCGAGACCAAAATTCCTTGTGGTACGTTGGACATGTCGAAGTTGTTGAGCTCGTTGCTGACGTCATTCAAGCAGTAGAGGTTCTTGTAGTCCATGGTCTTGATCTTTTTCGACAGGTTCAAAAAACCTTCAAACTTTCTCTTCTTGATGTTGGGTTCGGTGATCAAGAAGATGTTCTTCTTGCGGATATCATTGCCTCGATCAATCAACATGGTGAGTTTCTTGCTCAACGAGTTCTGGTAGTTTGTAGGGACCAAGTTATTGCGCAACAAGTGTTGGAGATGGACTTTGAGCACCCGGTCGACGTACTTTTTCGCCAACTTGAACTGTTCAATGGTCTGGTAATTGGACTGGAGCTTTGTGTTTGTGTCGTATGCCTCGAGAATGTTCAACACTTTGGAGGTGTATTGTGGTTTCCGTTTCATGATGAGAATAAGGTGGTTCAACGTCGCGGTGACGAGCGGGGCCACGATGATGTCTTGTTGTAGAGTTTTGAGCAGCATGTCCAAGAGGTTGACTGCTTCGTATTCCATGTTGTTGTATTTTATGAGTGTGTGGTTTGACGAGACATTGGAGAGCGAGTATGTGTTGAGGGGAGGCGTGCCGTTGTTGGAGCTTATAACGGACGTTTTGGACTGGTAGTCGATGACGATCATTATGAACTTGATGAGTTCGAGCTTGGTGTCGATATTACGCAAAAGATCGTGTTCCTCGTTGTCGGATGAGTCGAGGGGAAACGTTGTCTGGAACTTGTTGACCAAGGAGTTTTTCAATTCCGTTAATTGGCTCCATACGGCGTTGCATCCGTCGTTTTCAGCAACGTACTTGAACACCAAACGGTAGATGACAGACGCGATGTTGATGATGTGTTTGAACAGTGCAAGGTCACGCACGTTACTAAGAGCAACCAAGGGTGCCAATGCATCGATGGCAATGTCTACTTTATCGCTATGTTTAAGAGTCGAGTTGTCAACAAACGAGTCGCGAAGAAACTCAATACACCACGTCTCAATGGTCTTCTCTTGGTTCGGAATAAACTTGAGCACATGTTTAAGCACCTGTGGGTACGTTTCGTGGTTACTATTGGCCAAATCACGCGCCTGGTTAAGCTGCTCGAGCACCTGTTTCGGGTCAAATGTCGCCATTGCTGGTGGTTGAATACAAAAAAAAATTTGACCTTAAACATTGATTGTAAAATGGTTTATATGCAGGTTATAAATTTCTCCCTTTTTTTGTCCCATGCCTTCCTCTTTTGAGCTGGCTTTTGTTTTGCCGCAGCAGAGGAGATAAAGATCTAATTGTTTTTTTAAAGGAGATCGATTACAGCTGGAGAAACACTGCAGGTTATCCAATCCGATTGTGGTATTGATTGTTTTTGTTCTCAAGCACAAAGTCACTTTCCATTTCTTTTTTTTTTTTCTTGTGTGGCATTTGTTTCAGGATTGTTTCAGACACATTGTTCTGGTGAGATTCATAGTTCACTTGGCTTCAGGATCTCTTTCTTTAGTTCATCCTAGCCATGGACAACCACTTCGATACCAAGAAAGAGATCTCCAAGTACAAGCTCGATGAGTCTACGTTTGATCTCGTGGACGTCGACGGGTTCCATGAAATCACGATGTCGCTGGTCTTCTCGTACCTCTGGACATGGATCCTTATGTTCCTTTCGTGGGCCTGGCTAGGCACAGACTTGTACACTTGTCTTTCCATCTTGATTTTCCACCACTGGTCGAGCAACGAGTACAAACCGTACGCGTACGCAGTCGCCAAATGGATCTTTACTGGCTGCATCATCTTCCAGTACTGTCTTTTGCTTTACCACTGGATCTGGGCCATCCATACCTTACGGACCAAGAACATCGCGTTGACATACCTCAACAATATCGCCCGCCTTGTCTACACTATCCGCTCGTACAACTACTTCTGCTTGTTCTATCTGATCAAACAGGACAACTTCTTTGACTGGGCCTGTTTCTACTGCTACGCCGAGATAGACAATGCATTCCAGATCTTGCTTGCGGACACACCACGACAGGTAATCAATATCTTGACCCTCCGCTACTACGCCACGGGAGGCGAGTACAACAACGCCATTTTGACCAATATCGAGACCATTGCACGTACCAATGTCCGTCTCGCCATCATTCTTTCGTTCATGTGTCTTTCGGTGGTTCTTTGGGCGATTTTCTTTTTTAAGTTTGTGTTTGGCATGTTCCTTTACCTCTACGTCAAGCCCAAGTTGCACCGGGAACGCTACAAGTCGTTAAAGAAGTACTGTATCAAGCTCATCAATGAAAAGGTCCGTTTCTTGGTGTTGAAACACCACAAGTCAAAGAAGGAGTTGTTGGAAAAGGGAATCTTGGACAGACTGGCCATTGTGATGAACCCACTCTTGAACTCATCAACAACCTCGTTCAATTACGACAAAGACTTTGCTTTCTCCGCCAAACCTTTCAGCCATACCAATCCTCAGGTTCCTGGACGACTCTACCATGCCGATACTAACAATTCGTTCTTCTACAACGATAACCAGAAGCTCCAGGACTTTGTGGAAAACACCAATGAATACAAGCAGAATCCTTTTGGCGACGCCAGTGCCACCCATTTCCCATACAAAGCCCGCCAATACGGCTCACAATCATCGCTTCATAATCCGTTCGGCCTGCAATCGTCGCTTGTCCAACCTGACGACCGGAGCCGTGCCGGGACAGACGACTACAACCCCAACATACAATACAATAGAAACACATTCAACTCGCACGACGACTTGCTACCGCCTCGCAAAGAGCTTGCACGCAAACCTCCACAAGAGGCTGAAGAGTTCCATTTTGAACATCCTCAGTCGAGCTACGACAACTTGGGTTCAGAGGGATCGCCTTCGCTGAAACACCATGTTAAGACCTATCAAACAGAATTGCCCCAACTGCATGAATCAGTAGAAAGCTTGGATCTTTCTCACCGTAACAACAATAATGATCTCAACGAAACTGAAGGTTCTTCCAACTTGAACATTCCGGGAACCAACCATCGTGACAACAACAACTCCAGCACGCCGTATCCCGTCCGTGGCATGTCGATGTACGAAGATGACTTTAATTAAACGTATATTACTATGTACATGATGTAGCATTTCTCCCTGACTCTTTTTATTGCTTGGTAGCTTCGTATTCCTTCTTCAACTGTGCCAACTCCTCGTCAGAAACAGGAGGAATAGGAATATCAGCAAAGTCATCGCCACTCAACTGTCTCCAGGTGTATACATAAACACCAAGAGGAATGGCAGTGAACACAGCAAGCCCAACCATGTTTCTCCAAAAATATGGTGCTCTGACCCGGTACAATGCTGGAGTCATTTGGAACGTCTTGGGATCACGGTAACGAGTGTGCCCTTTTCTGTAGAAATGACTGTTAGTAATCTCTTATAGATGATCTCGTTAGCTGGCAACTTACGGGGCTCCGACAAACTTGGCCATGGTGGTGTGGAATGAATGATGGATGGGTTCATTATATTTTGTTCAAGTGTCGTGGTGGGAATGCGACACCGACATTTTCGTATTTTTATATGTCGGAAAGTCTTGTCCCTAAATCTTTATGGCTGCGAAAAGTTACGTATTTCTATCTATCTAATAATGGTTTAATCTCCACAACGTGACCTTTCCTGCCTCGTTACCAACAGCAAGCATCTCACTGTTGGGTGTGAATTTAACTGCTGTCACTTTTCCCAAAGGAGTACCGCTTGTTGGCCAGTTAGAATACACCGATCCGGTAGGCAAATGGACCAACTTCAACGCATCTCTCTTGGCCCGTGATGCAATACACAACACTTGACCATCAGGTGTGAACTCCAACGACGAAATCGATGTCACAAGATTTTCTACCGTCTTGAATGGTTTCGTGGGATTCACAGACCGGTCATAAAGATTAACAATCCCGTTGTTGGTACCCACAGCCATCCACCGGTCCTTGGGGCCTCCCAACTTGATCTTGGTTATACCCACACCACCGTCATCCTGCCATCTTCTTGTTATTTTGTTGAACGACTTCTTTCCATGCGTCTGACTCAACTCATACTCCCATATCTCACCAGCACTGTTGACAATGATAATCTCCTTCTCGTCGTTAGAGAACTCAAAGTCAACAATCGTTCCCTCAACCTTGAGCCCACGGATCCACTGGCCAGTTTCACCGTTTAATATACTGCACCACCCTGAAGCACCGGTCAATCCGATGTATTTCCCTGAGGGCGAGATTTTGAAATATTCAAACGACTTCTGGGTCTGCTCGTGTCCATACATTCTCGAGATCTTTTCAACATCGCCGCTGTTCAAATCCCACTTGCTCATGTATCTTCTTCTTCCGGCAGCGAAAATCAAGTTCTTTCCTGATTCATGACCAAACGACGAGAACAGACACATGTAGATGGGCGAGTTTCTCAAATGCAAGGACGTGACAAGTTTATTTACCTTGCCATCAATGTGATAGATCCGCAAGGTTCTGTCAAACCCACCGGTCAAAAGCAACGGATGGCTTCCATGGAATGACATAGACTGGATTGCTCCCTTGGATATACGTTTGTGGTTGGCATCCTTTAGCCGTGTTATCGAGATCTTGTTGGCTGCTATCAACTTCATCTGTTTGCTCAAAACGAACTTCTGTGTACTGTTCAAAATTTTCAACACAGCATTGGTATCGTTATCATTGACATTCGACCCCTCATCGTCAACCTCTATCTCATTGTCACTTTCATCACCTTGTTCCAATTCCAACTTATCAACCCACTCTGGTCTGGGGTATATCTTCTCAAACTGGGAACGCAATCTTGTTATATATGATCTTCCACTTATGGAATTGTCGGTCTCCGATTTTCGTAACTTCTTGAGTTTGTTGGATGAAAGCAACGACACATTCAATCTTTCGTCGTCACTGTCATTCCATGCATTGTCTTCGTCGTCTTCATCTTCTTCATCATCATCTTCTTCTTCATCTGCTCCTTGATCGATATCCATGGCATCTCCCTTTTCTCCATTATCGTCTATAAAGAACAAATCTTCGTCTTGAACACCTTCCAAGTCCGATTCGGAATCAGAACCATCCTGGAAGAACTTGTCACTATCACCATCTTGTTCATCCGATGAGTAGTCGTATAAGTTGTCCAATTTCCTCAAGTTTGCTTCAAAACCGGCAATGTCTCCAAATACCAATTTTTCCAACTCAAGTTCTTCTTCATCCTTGGGAGGAATCACGATATCTTCCGTGTTTTGCGCCATATCTACTGGATTGTGACTTGACATTTTCATCTCATCTCGTTAAATTTTTCAATCAAGTTCACTGCAATCGTAATATATGCAGGTCATATTGATTTTCCATTATAAAATAAAAATGTATGGTGTTTTTTTCTATCTATGCTACACTATATACAAACCATGCTTAAAGTAAGCATAGCTTGATTCGGGTCTGTTCTTTTAGTGGTGTATGTGTTACTTGCCCTTGAGTTCGGTCACAAAGGAAACAAAGTACTTTCGGAAAGTCTTAGGATCAGACTTGACCAAGTTCGTTCCAAAATCATTCATCAAATCCTGAGACAATCCCATGTTGGTTAAGTAGGTTGACAAATAGTTCAAATATTCGTCACCTTTGACTACCTGGTACGTTTTTAACAACAAGGAAAGCTCCTGGGCAATCAACCGGATTTGGGCATCTTTTAAGTCAAACTGTTGATTTTGAAACGGGAATTCAAATACCAATTGGGATACCTTATTCATCAAAAACTCATCTATGCCCTCTAGAGGTGGTAAGCTGTCGCTGTACTTATCTTCTTTGTCGTTGATCTTGCCTCCGTTACCAAAGACATTGACAACACTTATAATCTGTACAACAGCCGTCTTACATGCAGTAGTCTCTCCCAAATCGCACGCATACTCAAAGAGATACGTCAATATTTCTGGAAACTTATGCTTGTTGGTTTCGGTAATCAACAAACTGGCGGAATGGTTCAAAAAGATCGAACTCAAAAATGCCATAAACGACTTCTTCAACGAATACTTGTCTCTCACCAATTCAGGAAGAATCTGCTCTTCAGAAGATGCCTTTACCATCTCAAAGATCTTGTCAAACAATGGTGTGAGAAGGTTATTCATCAACTGGTACATATTGTCATCATTCTTGTAGTTGTGAACAATCTGGCCCAAGAAACTAAGAAAGTCGCTCAATTCGGTTATTTTGAGGTTATTGGCTGCCAAAATCAAAGTAATCAACTTGGTCAAGTGCACATTGATTTGACTTTTGAGAATAGGAATGAAACGAGCAAATGCAAATCTAGCAGATTCTCTAACAATCTCGTGCTTGGGGAAGTTCTCCAATGTTATCAATACCACTTGCGCAGCATTATCTATCTTGTTAGAAATTTCACTGGAATATGATCCTTGATTATCATGCTCATATCCTCTAGCAAAGGTGCCGATAGCCATCAAGGTGTGATGTGCTTGTAATGCAATTAAAGGCTGTTCCACTTTGGCTTGTTCCGAGCTACTGATACATTTTTCCAAATCATTGAACAACGGTTGGAATACCAAATCAATAAGCTTTCCACGGAGTGGGACAAGGTTTGGTGCCAATAATGAGATTGATAATCCAATGGTTTCAAATAAGTATAATTGGTTGCTGAAGTTGCCATTTTGATCAACTTCATCATCCTCATCCTTGGTAGGTAATTCGGCCTTGATTTCTAGTAATGGTTGCAACTTAACAGTTAACTTTTCAATAAAGGCTTCGTTACTTAATGTCGGCTTGGTCAACTTCATGAATCTAAAATAAAGATACCAACTTCTGGTTCTGACTTTCTCATGACCATTGAATAAACCCAATGGACTTGTAAAGATTTCCAAAATCCGAATAGTTAACTGCTGTTGATCGGCCTGTGTGTTCAAGAAACTGTAGTGTTTCACTATAATTTCAAAGAATCCAATTTGGATCTTCGGATGATCAATGTTCATAATAAAATCAGAATTAATAAGTTTGACCAAAAATTCCTGAAAGATAGAGTATGGTTTACTCTGGTTTATTTCATTCTTTGGTAAGTTAATCAAGTTATTTCTTAAGCTGTCAGAGAAATTATGCAATTCGAACAAGCCCAATTCGAATTTTCTCCAATCAATTTTACTGTTTGTACTTTCATTGAAAATAGACTCATTGATAACAATTGGGATGGCTTCCAAATACAAGTCGGGTTTTAGCACTGCAATGGTATCTTGGAAGTTTTTAAGTTTGGCTCTGATTTCGTTGAACTGTTCGTCATCGTCATCGTTTAATCCGTCATCATCATCATCGTACTTCATCTTGAGAATAATTTTGTTCAATAGGGTAGATAACAATTCAATCGAGCTTAATTCGGAGTGTTTTTTGCACAACAACAAATATTGTTGAATGAATGGGAAAACTTGTTGAGAAACATCGTCATATTCATGGCTCAAAAAGCTGAAATTCAAGGGCCATAACTTGAAGAGTTGTTCATTAACCACGTTGATAAGATCAGGTTGGTTTTCAAGTACAAGAAGAAGTTCCTGACCAATTTGGTTGAGAAGTTTTGCTATGCTTTCCATAAACTCGACTTCTTCGGAACTCAAATCAATCGAGTTGATTATGTTTGTTATATTAAGTAAGGAAATTAATTCCAATTTATTGGCTGGTTTCATTTTCTTAGAAATGATTTCGACCAAGGTTGAACAAGTTTCAATTCTTTGTTGTTCTTTGTTAAGGTACTGGAAGATGCAGTTAATAAAGTCATTAGAAACAAACAAGCCAATTTCCATCCAGTTAATGTATTGACCAATAATTTTGAGGGTGTTATTAAGGATTTCGGAGGAATTGTTTGGGTTTTGTAAGATATTGGACCAAGTGTTGACCAAGGCTTCCATATCGTTGATTCTGATAGAATCTTTAAGTAATGTGTTTCTTTCTAGGAGTTCTCTTGATCTGGAAATAAATTTGTCACCTATTTCGTAGTGGATTGAGATGATGATTCTCGTATAATAATCGATGGCGAGTTGGGTGTTTTTTGTGAGGATGTTGTTCAATAAATCCTTGAAGAAAGAAGGATAGACATTCAAGTAAACATAGCAAAAGATTTTTGAGAACAACTGGGCGAACTTGTTTCTTAAGTAGATGGGATCGGTGATATCGTTGGTGATTGTTTCGAGGAGGACCTTGAAGAGGGTGGCATTCAAGGAGAATAACTGCTCATTGTTGAGTTTCTCGATGTTTTCGTCAATGACCTGGTAAACGAAGAACTTTAGGCTTTCATTTATGGGTTGGGATGTGGATTCCTGGAGGATATCAACACAGGATTTGTAGCCTTCCTCTGAGGACTTGATTTGGTTGATGAATTCAAACGCTTGGTTTTTCAAGTTCAAGTCTGCAGTTCCACTGAGGGCAATTTCAACTGCCTGGTGGATCTGCTGGTTCATTTGATATTGATTCGATGCTAGATTCTATTGAAGATTGATATGTTTTGTGTGTGTTGTGTGAAACTATCCTGGAGCACAGGGAATGGTGAATTACAAAAGATGGATTGTCTAGTTTCGTCTCTCTTTTTGATGAGTTCGCTACACTGAGAACTAAAGTAAAGCTTCACCTGCTCGCCAAAGAATGCAAACACTACTTGGATCAGATAGGATGACAGCGTTTAGTAGAAAAATTTTTGTTTGTCAACATTGTAAATCACACGACCGATTCGCACGCTCCAAGGCTGCCCCAACATTACGATGAGGTACGACGGCTGAGTAATGAGACTTATTTCTACTATTTCTTGCAATAATGTTAAGAATTCAATGTTTGATTGTTTGCAATTATTTTGGGGTTTGCAATGTTCTTGTTTTATTTTCTTGTTACTTTATTCTATTGTTTCTTTATTTGATTTATATCATGAATGGCCGGATTTTCTGTGTCACCACGTTGTATCAACTAACTACTTCCATACCAAGAAGATATTCTCAACTTTTTGAAAGTTATCTTCATTTCTCGTCATTTCTCGTCATTTCTTTTCATTTCTCTTCTTTTCGTTTCTTTTCTTAAAATTTCATAATTATTCTAAAATTACGTACTTTTGTAAATGTTGAGGAATGGCATCATACAATTCCTTTGATTCCAACCATGTTTTAGAAAAGAGACGATCTGCGTACTTGTGAGCAGAGTCACAAATGACGGTGACAACGTTGCTGTTTTCAGGTAACGTTTTGGCAACATTAACGGCTGCAACCACATTCAAGGCCGAAGATCCACCAACATATAATCCTTCTTCGTCGAGCAAACGGTACAACATGGTAATCGAGTCTTCATCAGGGATCTGGATCGCTTCGTCAATTAACTCCAAGTCGATACCCAAGTTGTCAGGAATACGGCCCTGACCAATACCTTCGGTAAACGAAGAGCCACCTCTTTGAACGTCTTTCCCGTCCGATTTAATGTACGAGTACAAAATAGAACCTGGAGGGTCCGCCAACACACATCTGGTGTTTCCAGACGAGATGGTCTTCAAATATCTTGTGATACCCGCTAACGTTCCACCTGTACCTACCGAACAAGTGAATGCATCGACTTTTCCGTCCAATTGGGCCCAAATTTCGGGTCCTGTGGTCTCGATATGGGACTGTCTGTTGGCCAAGTTATCGAACTGGTTCGTCCAAGCAGCGTTTTCCAACAGTTCTGCGTGTCTCTTGGCCTGGAAACTGAAATGTTCGGGGTCTGTGACGGGTTTCACTGGCACCGGATGGACCTCGCAGCCTAACAACTTCAAAGTATCGATCTTGCTCTGTGCCTGTGTGTTGGGCATGTAGATCACACACTTGTAGCCTCTAGAACGACAGATATGGGCCAAACCAATCCCGGTGTTGCCTGCGGTTCCTTCAACAATCGTGCCTCCAGGGTGAATCAAGCCCTCTTTTTCGGCCTGGTTGATAAGGTAGAGTGCCGCACGGTCCTTGATTGATCCTCCAGGATTGGCAAACTCGGCTTTGGCGTAGATATTTCTACCAATAGATTCAGAGATTTTGGGTAATCTGATCAATGGCGTATTGCCGATGGAATTGGTCAAACCGTTTTCGGAAACAAGAGGAACAAACGGTGGTTTGATTGGAGCGTGGCTTGCTGTGATAGAGATTGAACGTGTGGCCATCTTCCTCAATGACATTTTAAGCAGTGGTTGCTGACGATTCTCAGGTTCTATTTGTCATGAGCGGTTTCGATCCAGCGAGGTAAAATACCATTTCACGTGACTTAGCTTGATATCAAAGCAACAAGTTGTCAGAAGAGAAGAGAAGAGTAGAAATGAAAAAGGAGAAGAGGCGAAGGGCAGAGAAGAAAAGAGAAGCGAAGAGAGGAGAAGTCATTGTGCTATATTTATGGGCTACGTACTTTAGCTTTAAGACGACACAGCACCATTTTGCCACGGTGTCGTCCTGTACGAATTTTTCCGGGGTGGGTATCGTATAATGTGCATGGATTGATCCGGAATATTGCATGAACCCTTGCCCACGGAGTTGAAGAAAAAGAAGAAATGTCCGCCGATCCGCGGAGGCAGAGAAGGCTATGTATCTGAAAATGATGTATAATTCCGGGGAAAGGACTCATAACGCCTCGCAAATGACGTCGTGGGCTACGTCACTGCCTGCGTGAAAGTAGGGCGAGTCCCCGTCAGCAATACGGGTTAAATTCCAGAGGTTGCTGGGTTTTGGGCCAAGGTGCGACCGTAATGTAATCTGCGAATGCATGACGTACATTAATTATGAGTATTTCGCGCACCTTTCTTAAACCAATGTCGTATTCTCGGAAAAATTAGTGTGAGGATGGAATTGAAATGTCGCTGAGGTCTGAAACATTTGATGCTTTAGTTTCACTAAGACTTGCGGCTTCCAGACCACATAGTTTTCGTTTATATCGAGTTGTCGACTCTTTCTACAAATTTACGATCCTTAAATTAGTATGCGCTAGAAAAAAAAGCGATCATATTTTTTCTGAAGTGTGGAACACATAGGATATAGTACCTTTAGAAAAGTTCACTATGTCTTCCTTTCTCCCTGTACATTTTGGATGGGCAATTCGCAGGGTGATTTATCCCGACGAATATATTGGATAAAATTGACGTATGTAAATAAATCCAATATTGCGTTTCAAGCTAGAAAGGCAAATGAAGCTTCTACATCTATATTAATCACAAGAGTAAAAAAGTGCCTACGATCAGTTGGACAAAAGCAATTTGAAACTTTCAAACAATAGGTGTGTAATTAAATTCTCGTTGGGTGCTTCTATTTCAAAAATCCGCGACATTAGTTTAGGAGAGGTGCGTCAAAAAACCAGACTTTACAGCAAGCCGACAATCAGGTCTTATGCATTAAAACCATCATTACCATTACCACTACGGTAGTAGGTTGCTGAGATGCTAAAGAAGGAAGTGGAAGATTAAGCCCCGAAAATCTCACACGAACTCAATGTAGGCGATGGGAGTGTTGAGCGAAGTTATGTGCACACAGGATTGTCAATTTTTCAGTTCTGGACAGGGTCCTGATATTTGTTAGGCGAAAAAAAGGCGATCTGACTAAGATGCTGACTAAGACAAAAAAGGACATAGATTTATAGGCGGACAGGCAAACCCGAGCCAAGAAGTCAGAGGGTAATTGTCTCACACTCAGCACAGTATTTTGTAAATTTATTTTTCCTGCCCCAATAATTCATGGACCCACTTTGCTTACGAATTTTCGTGACATGAAAGTACACCTTGCATCTACGAAGTTATACTTCGGCGAAAGTAGGATCTGGGATTATTTCATGAACAAGGAGCTGGAATTTCAGGTTTGAAGCTAGCGGAGATTATCTTGCGGAGTTATTTTGAGTTAGGTTTATCTAAGCCAATCCCAGAAAGAGACTAGAAAATAATGACTGAACAAAGAATCAACTAGGTAATATTTTCTTCCCTCAACAAATTTGACTGAAGTGAGAAAAATAAACTATGCCATCACCAAATTACGGTGGTTTGTGTACCGTCCGTATCTGCCGCCACAAAAGAGATGTCGTTTGACTAGTTGACATTAGCGGGTCGTCAAAGTTGCCGCAACCTGTGATGAATCAAACTACATGTCAGAAAAGATGAAGGAAGTATAATATAATTTTGCAATTGATGCTAGTGGGGTCAGTGGCTTGAGAAACCCAATATATGACTATGAAAAGACTCCACAGAGGTGGCTGAAGCATTACGACAGAATTCTGCGTAGTAGATATCTGTATTTGATGAAGAACGTGACAACATACCGTAATTTCGGCGGAAATGTTTAACACAATTGAAATGGAAAGTGGAGACAGGTGTTTATTTCCAACCAACCCCGGAATAGGCACGTTTTGTCGCACACATAATGTGACACAAAAAAACAGCCGCCATACAGATGTGACGAAAATAAAAAATATTACGACTGTTAGATTTTTGATAACAGCACAATTGAAACATCACGGAACAATTCGAGGTACAGCCCACATTAAGGTTTCTTTTTTCTTCGAATTGTTATTTTTGGATTGATGATGATGATGATGATGATGATGATGTTGATGTTGTTGTTGTCAAGAACTTTTTGATGATCCCTGGGAAAAACAGCACAAAAATAATTAATGTTACATTGCTACACCATCAACTTGTCTTAGACAAGGTCCTATTAACAAGGGCCAGCCGTTAAACGGCGGAGGTAAGCAGAGCCCTGATATTTTTTTTTCCATTACGGGGACAGTAGGAGAGAGAGACAGATAATGAGATAATTAATATTTTTTTGCCATTCATTCATTTGTCAATTGGACGACTGACGACGATAACTACGACGAGACTCCAGGGTACAGAGGATACATCATCATCATCCAAAAATTTTTTTTCCATACCAGGAATTTATTTTTTGTACATCCATTTTATATTTTTGTGTCCTTGAGATAATTATTATTATTATTTTCAGACATCATTGGAAAATACTGATGAACAAAATGGAATTGATTCGATATCGCCTAAACACGACAGATGGACAGATCGAAAAACCTTCACTTTACTAAAACTCACTTAACTTATATAAATACGTTAGATCCACTTAATTTCAAACATTCCTTCAGTATCAACAAAATCACCAAAAGTATCATGCTCTGCAACACTCATCCTATTACTAGACACAGCCCACTCTCATTGCCATCATTCAACGAGTTGGTGACATCCATACGTTTACCGAGTGACTTTACTTCTCCGTCAAGGTACTCTGCACCATCGTCTCCATCATCGTCGTCGTCGTACGATGGTTCGGTGACAGGCTCCCCTCAGAACTCGACACGGTACATCACAGGCTTGACAGGATCAATGCACGCGTCTTGTGCGTCTGGACCGCTCTGTCATTACCAATACTCGGTTCCCAAGTCGATAACTCCATACAGTTCTCTGTCTTCGTCGCCTGTTTTGGTTACCAAAGAAGTTGCATCGGTACCAAAGGACGTCAAGCGCAAACACGTCTGCAAAGTGTGTTCACGGAGCTTCACCACATCAGGCCACTTGGCCAGACACAACCGCATCCACACTGGCGAAAGAAAACATATTTGTCCGTGGCCTTCGTGCGGGGCTCGTTTTGCCAGACAGGACAATTGTATGCAACACTACAAAACCCACACCAACGATAAGACTAAGAGATCGAAGCTGAGTTACCGAAGCAATTAAACCGTTGAGTAGAACGGACATTACCACAAAAATTACTATGTTGGCCACGAAATTTAAAACCTTAAAACCTTAACAATTTCCGATTCCAACACCGGGCCTTTACTTCTCTTTTTTATTTTTTTTTTATTTTGGCGGGTCGATTGCAGACGTTCATATATTTTTTAATTCAATTTATTACTAATACTCCGCATGTAGATCTTAAACACCGCAACTACAATATCAAAAGTTGACTATGTCTTGCTCTTGATTGGAGCTGCGTTTCAGTGCAAAAACTTTTTCCGATTCGTGTTGAGTGCGGAAGAACATACTTCCATGAATTGTTCGATTTAGATTACAGCTGCTGCATAAGGCATGATTTTTTAGCGACTAATATCCGTAACTGGGTGGGACTCAACGAGGTGAAATTAGTCGCTCCGACTTGCCCCAAATCTCATATCCCTGCATGATATGATATTTTTTTATTGGCAACGAAAATTGGCCTTGGGCATATCCAGCTGACTACAAGAACCAGGACCGCAGCCTAGGATAAAAATAGAGTGTCCAGTAATAATAATTTGTGTTTTGAAGTATTATTTCCGTAAACAACATTTCCCCACTCACGAGCATGACCCTGATAGGATGCCCCCCATCCAGCAAACAGACAACCGTCGTCTATTGTTCATCAAACAATTAAACAGTTACACGAGTCTATTGTCTACTTATTGGGTGGAAGACTTTCTGGCTATATTGCAGCTGAACACCAGAGAAAAAAAAGAAATGTGAGACCGATTCATCGCATTGCATGTGTTAATTCATGTGACATTTTCTTTGGAAACCCACATCAAATGGTCAGACACAGACAATAGAGGATAATTTGGGACCACCATTTTTATTTTTGTTGCACAGAGCAAATAAAAAGACCCCCACCACCCACAGGCTGCACAAAAACACACGTACATACGAGTGACTACCTAAGCCGAG